>OW679197.1:13407593-13612764 GCA_940337035.1 Agriotes lineatus
CTGCACTCGCCATTAACGTGCCCCAAAGGCACTTGAAAGTCTGCACGAACGCCAAAAAGGATTCACCATGTTAATCACCAAAAGTTAGCCAAAAGCTACCAAAAATAGCGAAGCCCCCCCCGGCCGAGGTCCGGGGGTCGCGTTCTTCTAAAACGTTCTTGGTCGGAAGCTTGCTACTAATTAATTAATTTCAAATCGGGCTACGCGCGACGGATACAATGGAAGAAAATTCCGGACTCAAAACCACTAATTTTAAATGCATCACTCCCTAAGGAGTTATCAATTCTTATTTCCTTTACACAAAGCTTGGTTATCAAAGAAAGAAATTCCACACAGCATGATGTCATCCGTGCGGGGCGAAGAAAGTACAACCTTGCACTAAAGAACAAAGAACAATAAGCACGTGCGATCCCCAAAATGCTTAATTAACAATTTGCGAAGGCTACTCTAACGAATACCAAGAACTAAATTTAAGCTCTGAAATCAATGTTTAAATATGTGACCACAGAAAGGTTCCCGCAACTTATTCTTAGAAGCTTAGCTGCCTAAATGAATTGTTGCTGAATGCACACCGTTGTTTCGAATTTAAAAAGAGAACGCTTACGGGACGAATTCTACGGATCGAGAACGCATAATTGTTTGGGCCAAAAGGAATTTAAAATGTAGCTTTAAGATCCAGGGTTGAACTTTAGACAGGGCCGTCTTCCGAAAATTTTAAATAGAATAATTTCAGCTTAAATGCACTAATAACACCCTATAGTGGGATTAATGACAATAGAGACTTAACGAGGTCGAAAACTCTAACACCCCCCTTACTAGAGATCAATTTCCCAAATTGGTCCTTGAGACGACCGAGAGAGTTGCTAGAAGATTCGCTCAACTTAAGATGCGGATTGAGATAGCCGTCACTACTCAGGATCCCAACCACGCGATGACGGATAGCGTCAAAACAAAAGAGTGCGAAGAGAGAAGAGTTATAAAAGACCGGTTACGCCGGTGGAAAATACGAAAACTTCAATAATAAATGTCAAATCCGGGAAAAGTCATCAATGCGGGATTGTCAAAATCGGGAAACGTCTTACGCCTGCATAAGTTTCCGTCCAACCTGCCAATCGAACACAGGGTACGAAGCCCCAAGGTCCGCAGCCTAACTCTCGAAGACCCGTTGAAGAGGGCACGCGAGGCGTCACGGGATCAGCCTCTTGTGTTTGTCCCACAGCAACAAACGATCCAAGAAAGGGGTAGCCACGAACGACAGGAGTCTCGAAGGCCTTGAAGGCCGCCTAGCCTAAACTAACCTATCCTATGCTAATGAAGCGAACAATTATATACAACAGTATGTCACCCATGGATAATCCATTGTGACTTGGGATTGTCAAGGAAAAAGAAAACTAAGTTCACCGAAATCCTCAATTGATGACGATGCCGAAAGCCAAGTCGTCTATGAATTCGCAAAATGCGAGACCGAAAATGACTCCAACACCGAACACCAAAAGAAAATCCGGAAAAACAAAGTCTCCAACAAATGTCAAACCTAAAATTCACTAACGAAACAACGTGCGAACAGCCTGGCCAGTACTGTCACACGAAGCTCAAAAGCTAACAACAACATCGCTCCTCCCAAAATCCAAAGGGCAGGAATACGATGCATGGCCTAAAGCCATCAAAAGTCTTCAACGAAAAAGTCTTTCCCAAAATCCAAAGGGCAAAGACACCTAAAGTGACAACCTAAAGTCATCAAAACAAAATTCGGTAGGTGACGACAGATCGTCCATAAATAAGTTACTTAAACACAACGACAACAGGCGACTAAATCGCAACATACTTCAACATGGTAAACTACTAAGTCAATAAACGAAAGGGGTACAATAGAAAGTGTACACGACACTACAACAGGTGTTAATGCACGCGATGAAATCAGCAAACGAAGTTGGGCGATACACGATAGAAATGAAAACGAAATAGAAGTCAATCACAAAAAACTACACCAATCCAACTAAGATGGTTTGAGAGACCTTAAAAATTCGCATACGCGGATCTCACAAACACACCAACACAAACCACATCCTAACAACGAACCAATAAAGAATAAAGAAAACGACATGATTTCCAACTCGTCAACAAACAACAACGCGGCACCACATCAAAGGATAACAACAAAAAAAGTCAACATCAGTAATCTAAATGCGTCAATGTCGATAAACTTTACTAACTTCAACTTAAATTCAGAATAGCACAATAAAATTTCAAACTAGCTGAAGGCTAAACACAATCAACAATGACCGGATTCAAAAAAAAGTTCGATACCTTCCAAAAATTTCAGAATTTTCACAAAAAGACTAAAAAAACATGATTTACTTAATGATCCATACTAAAAGAAACAATTAACACCAAAAGAATGGCTTCAAAATGTGCCTTAGCACAGAAAAGAAAATGTTGAAATTTTGAACACGAAAAAACACAAAAATCCCGCGAAAAATCCCGGAAAAACAATGTTTGGTTTATCGAAGGGATGGCAAGGAACTCATTTGATAAAAGAAAACATATAGGATACGCGTCCTGATATGAAAAAAACACGTTTCCAAATTTCAAAGTCCTAAAAAGTCAAGTTTTCATGAAAAATAGTGGAAAAAACTATATGACGTTAATGCCAAACACTAAAATAAAGCTGTATGACAAGAAAAGAAACACAAAAACAATGCCCTAAAGGCGTTATCGACAAAAACAAAGCCACACGTTGGGATAGCCACTTAGATCTGTTACGGTATAAATTCATCAGTTTGACAATGATCAAAATTATTGTCCAAAATCGGGTACAAACTACAGGGTTCGCCGGCTTTACTATAAAGGACACAGATCTTAATGTGCTGGAGTAGATTTCGTTTCTCCGGTTACCTGCGCTTAGCTCAGACGGGAAGGCGTGGTTCGAAAGCTCAAAGAAAAACCGGCGGCACTTACCCTAAAGCTTGCTTAAAAGAAAAAGAGATGCCTGAGCGCCACTTGGTTCTGATTAGGGGTGGCTGACGTGTATAGAACCAAGAACAATACACGTAGCCTATGTAGAAGTCCTCTAAGTACGTTGCTGAACACCTCAGCCTGTTGTTTACCAAGCCTCCTCCGAGTAGCCGGGTGACCTTGTCGTTAAAATCACTTACCTTCAAGGCCATCGTCACTAAATAATAACAAAAGAACACTGACTGGCCCAAATTCTGGGGCTTACTTACTCAAAAGAGCATGCTTTAACTTCACAAAATTAATTACACTTGGCCTTTGCCATACTGGATTAGTTAATGACCCAGAAGGGGTTTCAAAATTCATAAAAAGAATGAACTGACTTTAACAAGTTTATTATTTAAAGACACAAATGACAGTTTACACAAATCGGTACATTAAAACACACACCCGGAGGTGAGTTTAAATTTAGTAAAAAGATATCCTACGTGAATGTGAAAGGGGGCCCCACAAAACCAAAATATATCTTAAGGGCTAGTTACAAAAACACAAAAAAACACAGTATGATCCAAAACAAATGACATAAAATAGACGCCAGGAGTAACGCCCCTGGTAAATATTAACTGAAACAAATCATAGGTCCTAGCGGACGTACGCAACGTTTATAAGCGCTGACGCACACAATAAAATTTAATTGGTACAATACAAGGCGCCTACCTGAGTTGAAGCATGCAGTGTTAGATGCAGATGTACTCGTTCTCGTGGAGGCCTGGCGAGACGTGCAGAAGGTGTAGCAAATTCTCCAGAAGAGGCAGCAAAACTCGAGGGAATTGAAGACAGCAACCACCAATCGAAGAAGTGACAGCAACCAATACGATGTTGCGCGGCGGCCCAATTAAACCCCGACGTTGACCCAAATATGCATTACGCAATAGTCTTTTCCCGACTTAACAGGGAAAAAAGTTAGTTGAGGCTCTTCAGATAACGTTTCTAACCGGATCGGCAAAAAGTGCCAAAAGTCTCCCTGGAGACCAGCTGTAGTAAACGAAAATCGGCCCTTCATTAAACAACGTCGAGTTCACTACACTTCCTCTGCCCACCGCGCATTTCCAAAAACACACAAACATTAATGTTCACTTCGAAGATTCGGGTTTAACTGCACTCGCCATTAACGTGCCCCAAAGGCACTTGAAAGTCTGCACGAACGCCAAAAAGGATTCACCATGTTAATCACCAAAAGTTAGCCAAAAGCTCCCAAAAATAGCGAAGCCCCCCCCGGCCGAGGTCCGGGGGTCGCGTTCTTCTAAAACGTTCTTGGTCGGAAGCTTGCTACTAATTAATTAATTTCAAATCGGGCTACGCGCGACGGATACAATGGAAGAAAATTCCGGACTCAAAACCACTAATTTTAAATGCATCACTCCCTAAGGAGATCAATTCTTATTTCCTTTACACAAAGCTTGGTTATCAAAGAAAGAAATTCCACACAGCATGATGTCATCCGTGCGGGGCGAAGAAAGTACAACCTTGCACTAAAGAACAAAGAACAATAAGCACGTGCGATCCCCAAAATGCTTAATTAACAATTTGCGAAGGCTACTCTAACGAATACCAAGAACTAAATTTAAGCTCTGAAATCAATGTTTAAATATGTGACCACAGAAAGGTTCCCGCAACTTATTCTTAGAAGCTTAGCTGCCTAAATGAATTGTTGCTGAATGCACACCGTTGTTTCGAATTTAAAAAGAGAACGCTTACGGGACGAATTCTACGGATCGAGAACGCATAATTGTTTGGGCCAAAAGGAATTTAAAATGTAGCTTTAAGATCCAGGGTTGAACTTTAGACAGGGCCGTCTTCCGAAAATTTTAAATAGAATAATTTCAGCTTAAATGCACTAATAACACCCTATAGTGGGATTAATGACAATAGAGACTTAACGAGGTCGAAAACTCTAACATATTCTCAATATATGTGTGAAATTGGGTTCTACAACAAAAACGACACATTTTTGAGCATAATCCTCTCTCAATTCAACTCCAATGAAGGTAGCAAAATAAATAAAACAACTTCAAAATAAAAAATCAGTTCGGGAGATTATAGTCCAGTAGACTGTTGAAAAAGTCAGTCCAATGAATTGCATATCCAGGGGCGCACAAGTTTTTGCATTGAATGAGGAAGAGACTAGTTCAATTTTTACTGTGCAACATAAATAAGGTATTGTATGTATGTGCGTATTATTTATAACCTTATTAAAAAAAACAACGACAACTAATTTGAATGGAACAACAGGTTGTTTTGGTGCTCTGTTGTTGTACTGACTTTTTAACGTATTCTAATCAGCCATTAGCATTCATTTCTACATAATCCAAAGGGCGAAATGCCGTTAATTAAGTGTAGTGTTTACAATAAAAAAGGTAATCCTGAAAGAGGGAAAACCTGCGATAAATGCAAAGGCGTCAACCATTCTACTTGTTTTGGATTATCCCGTACTGAAACCCAGTGTCTGTTGGCTCGTCATAGGCGAATCAACAAATGTAAGTCAGGGTCATCAATAGTTTCTTTTGATCAGTTCTCCGACTTCAAAGTTTATATTTCGGAACAAATAAATTTATTAAAAACTACGGTAGATGAACGCTTATCTGAACTCGAAGCTAAGATTGCTAATTTAAATCCTCAGAAGGAATTGCAATTGAGTCCTTCAGTTTTTGAAGTAGTCGCGCAAGAACCCGCTGAACGCATCGTAAGGGAGAAGAATGTTCTTATTCACAGGCTACCTGAAGATAACGAAAATGATAATACTAGGATTACTAAGATCCTAAAAACATTAGATGCTTCTTTAAATATCCCTGTCAAAACTACACGCTTAAGAAAATCGGATTCAAGCAAAAGTAAACCTCGTATTTTTAAACTTACCTTATCTGATACCCAGGCGGCTAGGGTTCTCCGCCTACATGGTAGTCCCTACGCTAATATAAAAATTACCAACGGTAATACTCGCACACGTTCAATATTTAAATGATTTGGGTGCAGAATTGAAAAGCCGTGTTGAGAATGGTGAACAGGAAATAACCATTAAGTACGTCAAAGGGAGCCCTCAAATAGATGAAATAATTCCAAAAAACTAATTGGTGCACCTCCACCTCCTACTGATTTCGCTTCGAAACCTTCAGCTTCTAGCTCTAAATCAAACTACCTCTCATTTTGTCATCTTAATATAAGTACAGTCACTGAACTCTACATTTGATTTGTTCTCCGACTTCATCTGGAACTTGGCTCTTTCCTGGCTTCCCGTCTTCGTTTGTTCAGTTAGAAAATTATGTCTCAATAAGAGAAGATAGAGTTTCACGTGGAGGGGGACTCTGTATTTATATTAAAAGTCATCTCTAGTATACTGCTATTGATACTAATTATATTAGAAAGTATGACCTTGAAAAACTTTGAATCAGATTTTTATCTCCTATAAATGTACTGCGACGCCTATAATTTGCCTAACGGCTGTCGGCTGAGTACCAAAATAAAAAAATAACAATATTAATGCAAAATCGCCTTCGCAGTTATCTATAAGCCAACAAATAAAATCTTTCCGTTCCAGGTCCTCGAAAGTTCTCTTGCTAATTTAGCAGTTCAATTTGATGAAGTGATTTTGGTCGGTGATGCTAACATTGATTTCTTAATGAATAGTTATAGGCGTCAACTACTGGAAAATGTCTTAGACATGTTTGGAATGAAACAAGTAGTGAGTGAACCAACTCGGGTTACCGAAAATTCTTACTTCACTCTTAGATGTTATCTACATCAATAAAACTAGTATCCCCTTCAAGACGGGTACTTCTGCTACAGATGCTCTTGGAATATCTGATCACCGCCTGACGTTTGCCGAATTGACATTGTAGTAGAGAAATTTGCTCCGCACAAAATTATATTCCGAAAGTTTTTTAATATTATCGCCGATCTTGAAGACATTGATGTCAAACTTTCGCTCTTCAATGAATTCATTAAATCTTTATTCGATTTGCACACACCACTAAAACCTATTAGGTACTATTAAAAAACCTCACTGTCCATATATAACTAATACTATCAAATTAATTATAAAGTTGAAGAAAATAGTAGTTTGTATACCAAGGCACCGAAGTTTAACTTTTTATCACGAATGTGGATTTAGTTGCCGAGGCCCGTAGGGCCGAGGCAAATAAACCACACGAGGGATAAAAAGGAACTTCAGTAGAGGGGATTCGCCGGTTCTAGCGCCTCACCTCCTCACCTCTACCACACAGTAATGAGAATAGTCTGTCTCTCTTCAACACGTGTAAAGGTGTATGTCTGTCTCCGTCTACAGAGCAGTGTTACCAACATACAGGGTGTTCCTTAAAAAGTTTATGTAACTAGATGAAGTCCCTAGAATAGTTACTAGATTTGGGCGGTAAATTTAAATTTAGCACGTGTAAAGGTATATGTCTATCTTCATCTACAGAGCAGTGTTACCAACATACAGGGTGTTTCTTAAAAAGTTTATGCAACTAGATGAAATCCCCAGATTAGTTACTAGATTTGGGTGGCAAATTTAAATTTAACACGTGTAAAAGTATATGTCTAGCTCCACCTACAGAGCAGTGTTACCAACATACAGGGTGTTTCTTAAAAAGTTTATGTAACTAGATGCAGTCCCTAGATTAGTTACTAGATTTGAGTGGGAAATTTCAATGTAGCACGTGTAAAAGTATATGCATATCTCTATCTACAAAGCAGTGCTACCAACATACAGTATGTTCTATAAGTAAGCCCATGTAACTAGATAAAAACACCTAGATTTAAAAAAGTCGCTAGATTTGGGCGCGTCTGTGTGAAGTGCATATAACTAAAAAAGCCCCCCAGATTTAAATAAGTGGGTACGTGGTTATGTCATTAACCTAAAAATCATATACATTTAAATATTTGTTAGACATGGGCGTGTCACTAATAATGACCCGTAGATTTAAAAATCCCTATCTATACGGTGTTAAAATATATAAGGTCGAATAATTTTACAGCTAAATGCAACAACTAACGGTACATTTAAATTACCAGGCTGTTGTCGCTTAAAGAGCTAATAACCCTGAAGCTTATAAGTTACTTTTACCAGTTTGTTGTAGAAATGTCGCACTTAAGAACTAAGTATAGGTCCAGTAAGCTCTCACTAGTGGAATAAAGCGAATATTCAGATACAGTTTTATGTCAATGCTGTCTTAGTTAAATATACAAGACAGCCAAAACATAATTATTCGAATTACGCTATCTCATAGGGAAAATGTATTCAATGGTGGAATGCACTGCTCGAACAAACACACAACCGATTAGCACTGTCAAATGACACCCGTATGTGTTAGATTTGAAAAACACCTGCAGATTTTTACTTTAAAGTTTATTTATATCCGCATGTATCACTCGGCGAGTGGCTACTAAAAGTGAATTGATTCAACCAGCCAGATGCGCTGCTGCCCAAAACGTCAAACCGGCTCCAAACGAGTTTATGCATTGCAGCGAACGGTAAACTGGTCTGGCGACAGGAATTTCACTAACCTTTATTTAAAATTCCGAGATTTATATTTTTAATATTTAAGAATGTTTATCAATTTCTTTAAAATTTTTATCTGACTACTAGTACTGATCTGCTCCTTGCATGCTAAATAGTACACTATCACTAGGATAACTGATAAATACTTCCACACAAGCATAATTTTAGTTAAAACACTCACCTGTATGTAGCAACGCAAATCCTTAAAACTGTTCGAGGAGCTGAAACATCAATATTCCATGTAACCCTCTAGTAAAACGATCTCCCCTCATGTTATACACAGCAGAGAGGTTCAACTCGATGTGAACTGTAAGAGTGATTGAGTCGAGGGTGATGGAGTTAGCAACGGTGGAGACGCTCAAGGCCACAAAGTTGAAGTTGTGTAGATGAATGTTGCATTACTTGAATAAATAGATATTAACCCAAACGCTCACAACCAACACCAACAACTACACCACAACTAATATCAATCTATGCCAACCAACAACAATAACTACTACTACCACAGCCAACACCGACAACTACCTCCACAACCAACAAACCAACCAACACCGATAACTACTACCACAACCAACAAACCAGCAAACTACTTCCACAACTAACACCAATAAACCCAATCTACACCAACAACTACACCACAATTAATATCAATCTATACCAACCAACAACAATAACTACTACCACAACCAACACCGACAACTACATCCACAACCAACAATCCAACCAACACCGATAACTACTACCACAACCAACAAACCAGCAAACTACTTCCATAACTAACACCAATAAACCCAATCTACACCAACAACTACTTCTACAACCAACCAACCCCAACAACTACTATTACAACTACACCAACACCAGTATAAACTTTAATCAACGATAATTCAATAAAACACAGAATACATATATACAACATTTTTATTTTATTTATCTATCACACACTTCAAAAGTCTTAAACATCTATATAACATATGTTGAAAAAGTATTTGAACTAGATGAGGCTATACACAGTAAGATGAACGACCGATCGACCAACCCCATCAACCAGCCGACCAACTGATTGACTTAGTATACAAATATACATAGCTTCAAATTTCTTAATAGTTTAGTGTAGATTATACTGCAGACTAATTCAATAAAGCATAGAATACATATAACATTTTATTATATTTATCTAATATTAAATATCAAAGTTTAAACAAATTTCTGTTAACTACGATGTTGCCAGCCGATTGATGAATGGTGATTTTTTTAACACGTTGCCGGAATTTTATGACCCCAAGCTAGAGTCATATGCGTTCCAGGAATGATGTACCTTTTATCATCTTCTGGAGAAAGGGCAACTATATGATGAAGCCCTTAGAGGACTATATTTGTTGATATTCAACTCGATAAACAACAACCTTTCCAGGGCCCATCCACTCTCTCTTTCTTGAAACTCGCTAACTTTATTGTCAATGATATCGATGAAATAATTATAAAGTTCGTTTAGGTTTGTTGATGAAGTGCAAACTTTGAATTTCGTATTAAATGATTTCACTTCTTTTAAATTTTTCGATTGTAATGTGAAAATTCCAAACAATTCAACATTAATATTTACAGCACCGCGCTTATCCAAAGTTGTTGTAATACAGTCAACAAACCTTCGCCTCAAAATCTTCATATATTCTTTTATATCAACATATATTCTCGTATCACCTGTAGTAATACGATATGTTGCTATTCGGTATTTAAACGATTGGTTTACCAGTGTAACACCATTTCCCTCCACCACGCATGTCTTGTTTTTATGTTGCAAGCTTCTGCAATGCTGCATCATGTATTTTTTCAAGACATGTACATCACATACATCACATTTTGTTGTACCATCTTTAATTGGAATCTCGCCATTATCAACTCGAGTTTGTTTAGGTTTAGGTGTTAGTTGAACACCATCTTCTAATTTCCTTTTCCGCAAACCATGCTTTTGAACTTGATGTTTTCGGAAATGTCCTATACTTGAAAATATAAGCCCACATACTTCACATAACTGGGACAGTGGTATACAATAACCTTCTTGATGTCTGCGTAGGTTATCTTTCCGAGTGAACTGCTTATTACACACATCACAAGTAAATTGCTCCATCTTCGCACTAATAATACTAAAAACAGAATGAAGTGAGAGCTCTACATTAACCCTCGTACACTATATTATTACCTGCTATAATTGAATATAGCCGAACCCTTGTGATCTTATATGAAGACGTTGTACCACCAGCTAGTATTTGTAATATAATTTTCAGTAAAGCTATAGATACAAATCAGAACTGACACAGTCAATGTAAAATTTATTGCTTGAACTGAATCAACAAACACGTCTTCTATTCAGGGAACAGCAACTGCAACAATGAATGCGATATTAGTACTAAGCTACAATAGACTGTTACTAAACTTTGACAATCAAATCGGAATAAACTGTCATAAAAAAATCAAATTTTTTTGGTGAACATCTCGAAAAGAGGGTCAATGGTCGAGGGTCAAAAGGAATTAAATCACAGCAGCGATCTGTTTATATACCCCAAACACCATCACCTCAATTAAAAGTAAAACCGCAACTACAAAGAATTCTCTAAGTGCAAGCTCGAAACAAAACAAAATCATACTTCATTAGTGAAATTTCCTAAGCCCAGTCTAAAAACCTAAAAAATAAATCGAAAATTACCTCCACAAACCCCCTGTCCGGAACGGTAGAGATCTACCACATTTCACCAGCAAGATCAAGGCCAAAACACTCGTCCGCACCACCTATGCTCGAAATGAAAGTGAAGACTTAGCAAGCTCCATCAAACTAACGCTCCCAGAAGCCACATCGAAAATATTTCTAAGTTCAAAATTGTGTTTTTTTAAAAATTCTCGAAAACGCAGCGAGATAGAGCAAAAATAAGAAAAAAAATTCCGCTCCAACTCCCGCTAGTCTGGATTTACCCGCATCCTTCATAATACACGGGTTTCAACCCCAAAATCAAACGTCTTTAACCACCCCCTATATAGGCAGCAATAAATACAACGAAATTTTCCTAAGTTCAATGTGATTGCGATTGTCTGAACCGCGCGATTCGGATAATATAAATAAATAATTAATATAAAATTCTAAAACCACCCTTCTTATATGCGGGCACGATATAGTTATTTTCATGACAAGCATCGAAAGTAGCAAATATCGTGCGAGTGTTGATTAGACAAACGAGGGCGTAGCGAAGCGAAGCCCGAGTCGATCTAAAACACGAGCACAGATATTTGCACTTTCGGGCGAGTTATGAACACTATTTTTTAGACGACCACTCAAAGTAAATTCTATTTTTAAGAATTGTTTTTATTTCGTTTGCAAAATTGATCGTTATATTATTATTGGTACAAATATAAAAAATTAGAGCTTGTTGGAAGCAGAACAACGAATAAAGCAAAAGCGTCTGGATTATTTGAATCACGGTCTGCTGAATTGTGTGACAAACGTCAAAGTGACGTTTGTCACACAATTTCACAATTAAGCAGGCCGTGATTTGAATAACTTTGTGCCGTTACGATATGACTAGCACGATATAATATCGTGCTAGTGTATGAAATTGTCAACTTTCTGTAGTAGGCTGCTATCGCGATAATGTTACTTTCATACGTGGTCGTCTAAAAAATTAATATGATCTACTTCGGCTTAGTTGACCACTCACATGTGTAACCGATAAATATGTAATATCGAAAGTTAAAGCGAATAATTAAAAAAACGAATGATCGAGGTGAATGCGTAACACTCACCAAAAGAGTTTAATAGAAAAAATACACAGATAACTCACCTGAATGAACAAACTCACTCAATCAGAAACTAGACCGGATCGAAAACACTTAGCACTTAACACCACCGCAACTGCAGAACTATTGACGAGGTCAAGATCAACGTTCTAATATACCCAGTCATAACAGCACACGTACCGCCACATGAGCACCCCATGCAAGAGTCCCCCGATAATAACGGATTTTGTGCTATTTTGCCATAAGAAACAGTGTTAAATTGAACATTTCAAGCGAGAAGTAACATATTCTCATATAAATGCGCGCAAATCAAAGCACAGCATCGACCGAATTATAAAACCAGTCTCCGGCGGGGCGGCTGCTGGAATGCGGTTCTTCCGCCTAGCCTCGTCCATCCTCAGGCTCAGCACCTCAACAAACGGGCTCCGCCCTGTTTGTTGAGGTTCTCTGCGCTGAGGATGGACGAGGCTAGGCGGAAGAACCGCATTCCAGCAGCCGCCCCGCCGGAGACTGGTTTTATAATTCGGTCGACGCTGTGCTTTGATTTGCGCGCATTTATATGAGAATATGTTACTTCTCGCTTGAAATGTTCAATTTAACACTGTTTCTTATGGCAAAATAGCACAAAATCCGTTATTATCGGGGGACTCTTGCATGGGGTGCTCATGTGGCGGTACGTGTGCTGTTATGACTGGGTATATTAGAACGTTGATCTTGACCTCGTCAATAGTTCTGCAGTTGCGGTGGTGTTAAGTGCTAAGTGTTTTCGATCCGGTCTAGTTTCTGATTGAGTGAGTTTGTTCATTCAGGTGAGTTATCTGTGTATTTTTTCTATTAAACTCTTTTGGTGAGTGTTACGCATTCACCTCGATCATTCGTTTTTTTAATTATTCGCTTTAACTTTCGATATTACATATTTATCGGTTACACATGTGAGTGGTCAACTAAGCCGAAGTAGATCATATTAATTTATCGTGCCCGCATATAAGAAGGGTGGTTTTAGAATTTTATATTAATTATTTATTTATATTATCCGAATCGCGCGGTTCAGACAATCGCAATCACATTGAACTTAGGAAAATTTCGTTGTATTTATTGCTGCCTATATAGGGGGTGGTTAAAGACGTTTGATTTTGGGGTTGAAACCCGTGTATTGTGAAGGATGCGGGTAAATCCAGACTAGCGGGAGTTGGAGCGGAATTTTTTTTCTTATTTTTGCTCTATCTCGCTGCGTTTTCGAGAATTTTTAAAAAAACACAATTTTGAACTTAGAAATATTTTCGATGTGGCTTCTGGGAGCGTTAGTTTGATGGAGCTTGCTAAGTCTTCACTTTCATTTCGAGCATAGGTGGTGCGGACGAGTGTTTTGGCCTTGATCTTGCTGGTGAAATGTGGTAGATCTCTACCGTTCCGGACAGGGGGTTTGTGGAGGTAATTTTCGATTTATTTTTTAGGTTTTTAGACTGGGCTTAGGAAATTTCACTAATGAAGTATGATTTTGTTTTGTTTCGAGCTTGCACTTAGAGAATTCTTTGTAGTTGCGGTTTTACTTTTAATTGAGGTGATGGTGTTTGGGGTATATAAACAGATCGCTGCTGTGATTTAATTCCTTTTGACCCTCGACCATTGACCCTCTTTTCGAGATGTTCACCAAAAAAATTTGATTTTTTTATGACAGTTTATTCCGATTTGATTGTCAAAGTTTAGTAACAGTCTATTGTAGCTTAGTACTAATATCGCATTCATTGTTGCAGTTGCTGTTCCCTGAATAGAAGACGTGTTTGTTGATTCAGTTCAAGCAATAAATTTTACATTGACTGTGTCAGTTCTGATTTGTATCTATAGCTTTACTGAAAATTATATTACAAATACTAGCTGGTGGTACAACGTCTTCATATAAGATCACAAGGGTTCGGCTATATTCAATTATAGCAGGTAATAATATAGTGTACGAGGGTTAATGTAGAGCTCTCACTTCATTCTGTTTTTAGTATTATTAGTGCGAAGATGGAGCAATTTACTTGTGATGTGTGTAATAAGCAGTTCACTCGGAAAGATAACCTACGCAGACATCAAGAAGGTTATTGTATACCACTGTCCCAGTTATGTGAAGTATGTGGGCTTATATTTTCAAGTATAGGACATTTCCGAAAACATCAAGTTCAAAAGCATGGTTTGCGGAAAAGGAAATTAGAAGATGGTGTTCAACTAACACCTAAACCTAAACAAACTCGAGTTGATAATGGCGAGATTCCAATTAAAGATGGTACAACAAAATGTGATGTATGTGATGTACATGTCTTGAAAAAATACATGATGCAGCATTGCAGAAGCTTGCAACATAAAAACAAGACATGCGTGGTGGAGGGAAATGGTGTTACACTGGTAAACCAATCGTTTAAATACCGAATAGCAACATATCGTATTACTACAGGTGATACGAGAATATATGTTGATATAAAAGAATATATGAAGATTTTGAGGCGAAGGTTTGTTGACTGTATTACAACAACTTTGGATAAGCGCGGTGCTGTAAATATTAATGTTGAATTGTTTGGAATTTTCACATTACAATCGAAAAATTTAAAAGAAGTGAAATCATTTAATACGAAATTCAAAGTTTGCACTTCATCAACAAACCTAAACGAACTTTATAATTATTTCATCGATATCATTGACAATAAAGTTAGCGAGTTTCAAGAAAGAGAGAGTGGATGGGCCCTGGAAAGGTTGTTGTTTATCGAGTTGAATATCAACAAATATAGTCCTCTAAGGGCTTCATCATATAGTTGCCCTTTCTCCAGAAGATGATAAAAGGTACATCATTCCTGGAACGCATATGACTCTAGCTTGGGGTCATTATAAAATTCCGGCAACGTGTTAAAAAAATCACCATTCATCAATCGGCTGGCAACATCGTAGTTAACAGAAATTTGTTTAAACTTTGATATTTAATATTAGATAAATATAATAAAATGTTATATGTATTCTATGCTTTATTGAATTAGTCTGCAGTATAATCTACACTAAACTATTAAGAAATTTGAAGCTATGTATATTTGTATACTAAGTCAATCAGTTGGTCGGCTGGTTGATGGGGTTGGTCGATCGGTCGTTCATCTTACTGTGTATAGCCTCATCTAGTTCAAATACTTTTTCAACATATGTTATATAGATGTTTAAGACTTTTGAAGTGTGTGATAGATAAATAAAATAAAAATGTTGTATATATGTATTCTGTGTTTTATTGAATTATCGTTGATTAAAGTTTATACTGGTGTTGGTGTAGTTGTAATAGTAGTTGTTGGGGTTGGTTGGTTGTAGAAGTAGTTGTTGGTGTAGATTGGGTTTATTGGTGTTAGTTATGGAAGTAGTTTGCTGGTTTGTTGGTTGTGGTAGTAGTTATCGGTGTTGGTTGGATTGTTGGTTGTGGATGTAGTTGTCGGTGTTGGTTGTGGTAGTAGTTATTGTTGTTGGTTGGTATAGATTGATATTAATTGTGGTGTAGTTGTTGGTGTAGATTGGGTTTATTGGTGTTAGTTGTGGAAGTAGTTTGCTGGTTTGTTGGTTGTGGTAGTAGTTATCGGTGTTGGTTGGTTTGTTGGTTGTGGAGGTAGTTGTCGGTGTTGGCTGTGGTAGTAGTAGTTATTGTTGTTGGTTGGCATAGATTGATATTAGTTGTGGTGTAGTTGTTGGTGTTGGTTGTGAGCGTTTGGGTTAATATCTATTTATTCAAGTAATGCAACATTCATCTACACAACTTCAACTTTGTGGCCTTGAGCGTCTCCACCGTTGCTAACTCCATCACCCTCGACTCAATCACTCTTACAGTTCACATCGAGTTGAACCTCTCTGCTGTGTATAACATGAGGGGAGATCGTTTTACTAGAGGGTTACATGGAATATTGATGTTTCAGCTCCTCGAACAGTTTTAAGGATTTGCGTTGCTACATACAGGTGAGTGTTTTAACTAAAATTATGCTTGTGTGGAAGTATTTATCAGTTATCCTAGTGATAGTGTACTATTTAGCATGCAAGGAGCAGATCAGTACTAGTAGTCAGATAAAAATTTTAAAGAAATTGATAAACATTCTTAAATATTAAAAATATAAATCTCGGAATTTTAAATAAAGGTTAGTGAAATTCCTGTCGCCAGACCAGTTTACCGTTCGCTGCAATGCATAAACTCGTTTGGAGCCGGTTTGACGTTTTGGGCAGCAGCGCATCTGGCTGGTTGAATCAATTCACTTTTAGTAGCCACTCGCCGAGTGATACATGCGGATATAAATAAACTTTAAAGTAAAAATCTGCAGGTGTTTTTCAATCTAACACATACGGGTGTCATTTGACAGTGCTAATCGGTTGTGTGTTTGTTCGAGCAGTGCATTCCACCATTGAATACATTTTCCCTATGAGATAGCGTAATTCGAATAATTATGTTTTGGCTGTCTTGTATATTTAACTAAGACAGCATTGACATAAAACTGTATCTGAATATTCGCTTTATTCCACTAGTGAGAGCTTACTGGACCTATACTTAGTTCTTAAGTGCGACATTTCTACAACAAACTGGTAAAAGTAACTTATAAGCTTCAGGGTTATTAGCTCTTTAAGCGACAACAGCCTGGTAATTTAAATGTACCGTTAGTTGTTGCATTTAGCTGTAAAATTATTCGACCTTATATATTTTAACACCGTATAGATAGGGATTTTTAAATCTACGGGTCATTATTAGTGACACGCCCATGTCTAACAAATATTTAAATGTATATGATTTTTAGGTTAATGACATAACCACGTACCCACTTATTTAAATCTGGGGGCTTTTTTAGTTATATGCACTTCACACAGACGCGCCCAAATCTAGCGACTTTTTTAAATCTAGGTGTTTTTATCTAGTTACATGGGCTTACTTATAGAACATACTGTATGTTGGTAGCACTGCTTTGTAGATAGAGATATGCATATACTTTTACACGTGCTACATTGAAATTTCCCACTCAAATCTAGTAACTAATCTAGGGACTGCATCTAGTTACATAAACTTTTTAAGAAACACCCTGTATGTTGGTAACACTGCTCTGTAGGTGGAGCTAGACATATACTTTTACACGTGTTAAATTTAAATTTGCCACCCAAATCTAGTAACTAATCTGGGGATTTCATCTAGTTGCATAAACTTTTTAAGAAACACCCTGTATGTTGGTAACACTGCTCTGTAGATGAAGATAGACATATACCTTTACACGTGCTAAATTTAAATTTACCGCCCAAATCTAGTAACTATTCTAGGGACTTCATCTAGTTACATAAACTTTTTAAGGAACACCCTGTATGTTGGTAACACTGCTCTGTAGACGGAGACAGACATACACCTTTACACGTGTTGAAGAGAGACAGACTATTCTCATTACTGTGTGGTAGAGGTGAGGAGGTGAGGCGCTAGAACCGGCGAATCCCCTCTACTAACTTCAGTGCCGAGGTGTACACTATGTTTTATTTGAAATCGAGAAATCGTGAAATTACAACATTTTAACCAACTTTTGTAGGTTATGTTCGGTGGATTGACGTTTATCTGTCGCCTCGCCACCCACAAAAAAGTTGTAAAACAATGTATTACTTCACTACCGATTTCTCGTATTTTAATGACGATTTCGGAGTACTTCACAGCCGATTTCAAATAAAATATTATATAAACTATCGCCAAACTGGCCAACAGGGACACAGAAGGCTATATATGGATATTCGAAATTACCTACGCTTTGCGATAAAACAGCAAAAGCGGGCATATATAAACAGACAACTACTGTTTCTGTAGAAAAATAATGCCAAACTGCTATGGAAGTACTTTTCCAGTTGGAACGTTCACAAAAGGGTCGTATCGAAATTTCAGTAGATTTATTGGACCCTGATAAATTAAACAAGCATTTTGCAGGAGTTATAAAAACTACTCCAATTAACCCTAATTACATTGAAAGTGTTTTAAATAATATTAATCCTGACATTGACATCCATACGGATACGGATCGTGAAACTGTAACTTCTGAAGGTGTGGCTAAGGCGCTAAACTAATGCAAGTCTTTTGCGTTTGGTGCTGACGATATCAACCTTAAAATGCTGATTATAGCATTTCCATTCTGCAAAAATGCTCTTACACATATTATTAATGCTTCTTTATCATCTGGTACTGTCCCGACATTATGGGAAAAATCTTTCATTATTCCCTTGGCTAAAGTGCCGCTAGCTACCTATATGAAGCAGTTACGTCCCATCAGTATTTTATCCTGCGCTTCGAAAATAATTGAAAGAATTGTCTACAATAAATTAAATGAGCATTTAGAGAAATTTAATATCCTGCCGTCCCTCCAATCAGGTTTTCGCAAACATCACAGTACATGCACAGCGCTTACAAAAATGACTAACGACCTAGGAAGTGCCATCGATCGGTCTCAAGTAGCACTACTTGTTCTTCTGGATTATACCAAAGCATTCGATTCCATTGACCACGAACGTCTCGTCGCTAAAATTAAATATTATGGATTTAGGAACAGGATGTGTGAATGGATATAGAATTATCTTGATAGGCTTAAACAACTCGTTAAAATCCTAAACGTAACCTCCGATGAATTAAATGTGACTCTAGGTGTACCACAAGGGAGCATACTTGGCCCCATACTTTTTTCTATCTTCACGGCCGACTAGCCCGAACTGTTAGCAAATTCCTGTAGTATACAGACACCTATATGCGGATGATACGCAACGCTATGTTTGCGATGAACCCGAAATAATTAATATTGCTGCCAAGTGCCTTAATATAGACTTGTCCATCATTGGTCAGATCATAATGGTTTCCAAATTAATCTCTCTAAATCGCTGTCCATGTGTGTTGGTTCACCGATCCTCAGGAGAAAAGCTCTGTCTAATATTTTCGTCAATATTGTAATTGGTGATAGTGAAATTGAGTTTACCGAATGCGTTAAAAACCTTGGTGTGCTTTTCGATTGTCATTTAACTTTTGAGTCGCATGTTACGAAGAAATTCAGACTTTGTTACATGCAGCTGTCATCCATTTATAAGTTCAAAGTTTTATTACCGAATGCAACCAAATGTTACATAGCGAACTCTCTTATTCTTAGGCAGGTGGACTACTGCAGCAATGGATAGAATTACCCGATCAAAAATGTAATTCTTTTTGGGATTCCTGAAAATTCTGATTTGAGTGTTACTTCATCTAGTATTATAAAAAGTATTGAGCCGGAATTAACTATTACGGAGGCACCTACTAGGCTAGGAAGAATGGGTACTCGTCCACGTCCTGTTAAAATTGTGTTTGATAATTCTAATGATGCACTAAAAATTCTGCGGAAAAAGAATAAATTACAAGAATCAGCTTTTCAAAATATTAAAATTAATGCAGATGAAACATTAATGCAACGAGAATATTTAAAACAATTAAGAGCTGAGTTGGATCGCCGCATTCAAGAAGATGAACCCAATTTGACAATTAAATATGTGAAAGGGACTCGAAAAATAGTTCCAAAAACCCAACTTTGCCTATTAGGGAGAACTCTAACGTGGTTCCAAAAAAGTAACTAATCTTTCAGTATGCCACCTCAATATTCGTTCTTTACTATCCAGCTTTAGTTCATTTTGTAACTACATTAAAAATTATGATTTTTCTATTATTGCGTTGTCGGAAACTTGGTTAGCGTCGGACATTCCATCTAGTGTTGTTAGTATATCTGGGTATGAACTAATACGCTTCGATCGAATAACCAGAGGTGGTGGTGTGGCGCTCTATGTTAAAACCAATTTAAAGTTTCGCGTTATTAATATTGACTACGTTTCAACTTTACATTTAGAACAGTTATGGATATATGTTACCACAAAACAACTTAAAATAGCTATAGGGGTTATCTATAAACCTCCGCTAATTCCATTGACAGCTTTTGAGAATCTTGAAACTGTATTGGCAGATCTGTTTACTACTGTGGATGAAATTGTGTTAACAGGCGACGTCAATGTGGACTTCTTAAAACCAAGCAACAAACTTTCCCATCTTAATGACATTCTGCATGGTTTTAATCTGTATCAAGTTATTAATGATCCGTCAAGAATTACTGAAACTGCAAGCACTTTAATTGATGTAATATGTACAAGCAAAAATCTGAATCTAATCAAACATGGTACTAAAGACACTCAAAATCTATCTGATCACTGTCTTGTATACTGCTATTTCGATTGCGAAATCAGTCAGTTACAGTCTAAGACAATAACAGTTCGTGATTACAGATTTTTTTATGCAAATGAATTTGCTTTTGATGCAAATAGAATATCATGGAATTATATTGACAACCTTCCTTTAATTAAAAATAAAATATTTTTTTTCAATTCTGCTATAGTTACGCTTTTTGACATGCATGCTCCATATAAAACTATCACTGTTAAGAAGCCTGCGAAGCCTTACATTACAGAAACAATAAAACAAATTATTGCCTTCAAGAATAAGGCATTTAAAAAATACAAGAAATCCAGATTAGACTCTGCTAAAAATTGTACAGAGATCTCAAAAACTATTTGGCTTTTGCGATAAAGCAAGAGAAGTGCGCTTATATTCAACAACAGATACTTAAATTTAAAAATAATTCGAAAAAAATGTGGGCGAATTTTGAAGCATGGAACGTTCATATGAAGAAAGTTAACGAAATAAGCTCAGAAATTATGGATACTGAAGTAATTAACAACTTCTTTTCTACTATGGCTCCTCACTCTAATGTTAGTGATGAACATATTTCTTTTTTAACCGCAACCTTCATCGAAATGCCCAACGTAGTCTAGTATTTGGTGAAATTACTGATGAAGAATTACGAACTGCTTTCAACCAAATAAAATCCAATGCTATTGGTGCTGATTTTATAAATTTGAAAATGCTTCAGATTGTTTTTCCCTACTGTAAAATTGCGCTGTTGCGAATAATAAATGTCTCCTTGACATCTGGTGAAGTTCCTTCAATCTGGAAAAAGGCTATTGTAAATCCGTTAGCTATGTCTAAACTTATTGAAAAGATTGTGTACAACAAGTTGGTTGCCTATATTAATACAGAGAATGTTCTACCTATGACTCAGTCGGGATTTAGATCTGGTTATAGTACTGCCACAGCTCTTATGAAGATAGTTAATGATTTAACAGTCGCGATAGACAACTCTAAAGTATCATTATTGGTCTTACTTGACTACAGCAAAGCCTTCGATACCATTCACCATCAACTGCTAATTTCAAAATTACACTTTGATGGATGTGATGTAACAGCACTTAAATGGTTCTCAAGTTATCTGGCTAATAGAACTCAAGTCGTAAGAATAAACGATCAATTTTCCAGCGAAATTGTTCTCACACAGGGTGTTCCTCAAGGAAGTATCCTGGGACCGATACTTTTTGCCATTTTTACCTCTGATTTACCATCAAATCTGACCCCAGACTGTTCTATCCATTTCTACGCTGATGATACGCAGCTTTATTTTGCTTGTGATCCGGTAAAGATAAATGAGTCAATAGAACTACTTAATTTAAATTTGGCTGCAATCTCTTCATGGTCAACGAATAATGGACTCTTCCTTAACGCTTTTAAATCTAAGGTGATGTGTGTCGGTTCCAGTGCAATGCGTGAAAAGGCATTTTCAGTGTTAAATCGAAGTGTTTGCATTGATAACGATCACTTATCATTCTCGGAGTGTGTTAAAAACTTAGGTGTTTATTTAGATTGTAATTTAAACTTCCAAACGCATGTAATAAAAACATCTTCGTTTTGTTATACAAAACTAAAAACTTTATATCAGTTTAAGTATGTTTTGCCAAAATCTACAAAATGGTATCTAGTTAATGGTTTAGTAGTAAGTAATTTGGATTATTGTTGTGGAGTTTATTTCTATTACTTAAATTCACATTTTAAGAACAAGTTGCAAATTGTTCAAAACTGCGGTTTTCTTTTTGCCTACAATGTTAGTAAAAGTGAGCATATTACACCATACTACATTGCTCAGAACATTTTAAAGTTGGAATATCGCTTTTGCTTACTATTTGCATGCTTACTTTTTAAAATTATCAAACGCTATGTTCCACCTTATCTATTTAATTCAATTAAGGCAGGTAGAGCTTTATAGTATTCCGAAGCATTCGACGTTCAAATTTAAAAGTTGTTTCGAGTATCATTCCGTTATTATCATTAATAAGTGGTTTATTTTATTTAAGGGGTATAATACAATTACTACGTTTAAAAATAAACGTAGAGAAGAATTAGTTTTAAGTCAAAGTAATTTTTTGGAAATATAATTTTGTTTTATTCGGTATGAATTTTATGGTTATTCTTCACTGTGCCAAATATTAGGTATATATTATTATTGGGTAGGGTTGAAAACCTGTTCTATACAGAACCCCACCTATTGGGATCTTGTAATTATACATTTAGTTACTTATTTATACTGTATTTTTTGTATATTATCCCAATAAAGCTTATATTATTATTATTATTATTATTAAGTGTATTATCCCTTCTTAACAGAACAGTTCAAGCGCAAATTGCAGCTTCTTCAAAATAGTTGTCTGCGGTACGCATATGCTATTAATCGCTCGGAACATGTAATTCCGTACTACAACAATTTACATATTCTTAAAATGAGTACTTCTGTCCCGGCAGCAAGGTTAAATTTGTGTTTGTAAAGTAAAATTCCTTTTGAATTTTTCGATTCAGTCGCGAATCACGCATTTACGGCGTACATTTAGTTGGCATATTATCTTTTTTAATAAAAAAAAAACGCCACGTAAACTTCTTCATACAGCTCGTCATATTCTGCACTCAAAGTAACATTTTTGGGGAGAATAAAAAAGTTGTTCGGTAAAACTTAATTATATTAGGCCTAGGTAGCTGCCTGGGGATTTGAGAAGGTTGTTGAGAATTTTGATTGACGGTTTTTCCGATGATTTGGGCGCGATGAAGCGATTAGTGTGATGGGTTTTAAGTGCAGTTGTTGGGCTAGGTAGATATCTAGGAAATTTGGAGAATTTTGGTGATGATTACACACAACTGTCACATGACTGATATCATCTAATAAGAACCATGCATTTTTTGAAAATCGACGAATTCTAAACTGATTACCTGATAAGCTCCCTAGGGAAACTTATCAACCGATAAGCTCCCTAGTGCTAATTATAAACCCCGTAGATAGTGTCATAATTAGAAATAGAAATGCAATTAACAAGGAATTTTGAGTTTTTTTGGCATTATTAGATCAATTTTAAATCATAATTCGTATACGGATTTTGTGTAATAATCTGAAAAATACCCCTCTTGCATACCAAATTGATTCTAATTTAGTTTGACATGCACTAGGGATATTACTACTAAAAATTAGGTGCTGAAGTGACTGCTAGGGTGTGGGGTATAACATCCCGTATACTACTGACGTAGGATAATTATAACTTAAAGTTAAAGTGAACCAAATTAGTGAATACAAACATGCGGAAGTGGAAACATTTACATATTTGGACACAATCGAATATAGCAGGAACACAACGAAGAGCGAGACCTAAAACTCAATGGAGAAAAGAAGTAATACAGAACCTACATCAACTACAAGCTCGTGGATGAGAAGAAACCGCCAAGGATAAAAAAAGTGAGAAAAATAGTACTACAAACCAAATGCCTGCAAGGCATATAGTGCTAAAATATATACAGGCTGTCCATTTTATTGCCCAACAACTAGGTAGATAACACATTTAACACGCTCATGATTTTCACAGACTATTCTTAATTTTGTTCGATTATTTATTATGGACAAGATCCTGGGTTAACGGAGTGAAACCACCCATTTTTCAAAATGTAGACAATTATTTTTAAACTTAAGAGTTATCTGTAAAAATTATGAGCTTGTTAAATATGTTGCCTACTTAGTTTTTATATGTTAAAATGGGCAGCTTGAATATATACAAGTAAATAGAACGATAGAACCACGATAAAGTGAAGTGTGGCTAGCTCATCAACCACCAAAACGACCCCAATATGTACCACGATGACAAACCCCTCTATTCGAAGAGAATATTCAAACGGGATTAATTTTCGAATAAGCCTCGTAGAACTAGCATTTGTAGTAGGTATAACTTTTAAAGCAAAACAAAGCTTCAATATATGTACCGTTCACTCACTCAAAGAATAGATCTTTCTTGTAGAAAATGTTCGAAAGTCTACTAGTATGTATGCGGAAAACAAGTGGAGAACGCAAGAATAGTTATCAGTTTTTACTTTTGGCGAATGTTGGTTACTTTTCCTTTAATACATATTGGATAACATGATTACCAAGAGTATCTTAGTTGCAAATTTTAAAATGAAAGATTTTAAATAATTTTTTTAAGATCAACGAAAAATCATATATGCAGCTCTGAAAGGAGTGTCTCCCTCTCCTTGCTGTACCTGGGAGTGAACAAGTATAACTTGGTTGCATCAAACGATTTTTATTTTCAAACTACTGGAATATTTTACGATATAATACAACAGAGAAGTGTCCAGCACACGACCAATTCAAATGCATATAGCATTTACTACATTTCAACGCTAATATCAAATTTCACACTATGCAATGGGTGTTGCTTAATGAAATTTATAGAACATGAAAAAATCCAATTTCCATCTAGAACGGTACAACACTACAAAGCGAAGAAATTTACTATCCATTAAAGTCGCACTAACACTAATTGCTGTAACTGTGACGTCCCACAAACAGCCCGTACTATTCCACACGCACAGTAGGAGGTCAACGGTAAAGCGCATCTAAAAAATCTAGGTCGTTGCCGTCTTCCTCTCCGAAGTCTCAGCAAGCTAAAAACGTGAAGCAGGTTCCGTTAATGCACTTCTCCAGGTTGGAAAAGTCAAGCCTTCCGCGTGTTAGAGGATAGAGCGACCAAACCAACGCTAGTACTTCCTACGGCAGTAAAGAGACCCAAGTTCAAGGCCCCCCGGTTGCTCGCTTCCACTGGTTTCACCTCCTCGTCGGCTTTGCCTCACTCATTCCATTGTAAACACTTATCAAAACGCGTCGGCGAGCGGACACGTATTATCAGTCAGTGAGGCTTCCAACGACCATTCGTTCGCGCTTTTATGCTGAAATTCACCATGCTGAAATTCGAGTTCGACATGGACGTAATGGTCCTGTGGACCACCATCCTAATAGCGCTCTTCGCGCTCGTCCTGCTGCTCTGGGACGTCCACTACTTTGTAAGAACCATCATCGTCATCGTCTGGGGGAAGCTGTTCGAAAACAAGCTGAACCCTGAAGACACGTCGTCCATTTACGGTAAGATTTTTTTAAAAAATTTCATCAGTCAAGTGATTTTCAGTTTGCTTAATTTTTAAACATGCAAAACAGTTGTCAATGACTTCCCAAGCGCGCTACGTATATGCAGACATGATAAGACAATGGGTAGTTAAAAAACGTTTTATCAATTCAATCGAATTTTACAATTGAATTCATATCAAAAATCGGCCCATTTGCATAATACCAATGAGGTCGTTTCCAAACCATTTAAAATACAAGTTTCCGTATTGAAATTTTAGGGATGTGCACGACGAACGACCTGGACATCATGCTCAGGCACATGAACAATGCCCGATATGTCAGGGAGTTGGATTTCGCCAGGTTCCACTTTTATGAGAGGACTGGGATCTATAGGGCGATCATGGGTGCTAATGGCAATGCTCTTCAGAGCGCTTGCATCATCAAATATCGTAGGAGCATCCCCTTGTTCACCCTATACAAAATTACAACGAAGGTAAGGCATATGCCACTATTACAACCCGGGTGATACCAATTTTCCCACAACTCAGAAAACAATAAGTTCGCATTTTGTGATTTTCAAATGTTGGTTCTATCAAATATTCTCCATTCTATAAGTTAAAAATCATTTTAAATACAAATGTTTATGGCTAATCTACCACTTTAAAGTAAACGAGGGTAGCCTTCTATATCAGTAGGGATCCGCCGTGTTACTTTTTCATACTACCAGTATGGGAAAGTATTAGAATCACACAACAAAAAAACAAAGCTGTTGTTTAAAAAATAACCTAGGCATACGGTCACAGATTTGATGATTAAACCATTTATAAATAAAGAGGTTGGAAATAATTTGAATAGGAGAAGACCGTTTCTTTGGTCTCGGCCCTTTCCAGATAAAATAGTTTAATTTCATTTATGAACTCGACAGCTTTTTCTAGTCAGTATTGGGTATTTTCCATATTTTCGAGCTCAATTGAAAACTGCTTCGTAAGCACTATTGTTTCATACAAAATTTCCGCTAATTTTATAGGGCAACGTCATATAGAAATAGTTAAACTGTCGCACTTTAAACGTCTGCAGTTCTAAAATGAAAAAGATTATCGTCATAGAATTTACATAGATTTAAATAGAAACACATTATGCAGGTTCAATAAATAGTTTACCAGTTAAGAGCCCCCCCACTACAAGTTGTTACTTCCAAACATGCAACTTCTGTTGGAAATTACCAGATTTATTTAGTAAAACTCGTTGATTATTACTAGTGGATTCTCATGTGCGTTGTTTTCTTAGAAATGTAGAACTTAACAACGAGAAGTTAAGTGAAAACTCTAATCTTAATTATATAAATAAGGTAATCGCTTTACTCAACAAAACTATTAAACACAGTTGGAGTAGAGTTGTGTATTCCCGGAAGTAAACGGTCTTTAAGTTTAAAAAAAGTATATACCGATCCATTTTCTTTACTTCTAAATAGAGTCGTTGAATTCAAATGTGGCAGTTTTATACTGATAGAGCGTTTTTCTGTAAGTGTAAAGACTTGGCGAATTCTAAATAATTGAAGAAATGCATCATTTTGCCTATTTCTTGAAAAAGATTTTCCAATAAGCAACAGTAGCTTTCTTCCAATTATGTGCTCGATGACAACAATTTGACAGACTCGCCCTCATGCTCGATCCTGCGAACCACAGAAATTAATTGAAAGTGAAATGAGCAGTAAATATTGAATGAATATAACAAGAATAACACAAATTGGAAATAATGTTTTTAATAAGAATATTTTATAGAATAAAAAGTCCACATTTTTTAAACTTCATAGACATCGTTCCTTTTAAACATCCCTCATCTGTATGTTATATTTTAGAACTTTACTAACTTATAAGCATATGCCTAAGACTAAAACCAATCATTACCAAGAATAGTTAACAAATACACAAAAACAAAAAAATTAAACACTAGAAATTTTACATATTTTTTATATTAAATTGACTTCCATAACGCCTACATTATTTTTTACTTAATTGCTTGCGTAAACTATCATATCTCGCAAGGTTATGGAATATTGTATCATTCCTACGATAATTTATATTCGTAGTTGTTGATATAATAATCAAATAAAAACAAAAACAAAATAAACAAAATTAAAATAAGTGAAGTAAAACTGTGCCCTTAGAAATGTACATTAAATTAATTTCCTGGTACATCTGAGCAATACGTAAAAACCTTCCATTTTTTTATGTTTTAATCGATTAACTAGAAGTCGGTTTTAATGCACGATGGAAGTACAATTATTATTTCTGAAGTTCTTTTATTCAAATTCTAAAAATTCGAAAATACTAATTAAAACACACAAGAATTATTCTGTAAAGTAGAACCAAAAAATAGGCATCAAAACCCTTAAAGTTTCCAAGCATCACCAGAGCACAATTTTGATTAACGAAATAAAATTACACACAAAATCAATTAGGTCATAATACAGGGTGCTGCAGTAATGGCGTATTAACGCGATGGTACGTTGTTAAGGGATATCCCTGAGTATGAGAAAAATAAGGAAACAATTATTTGTGTTATATTTCTGAAAATATGGGAGCCCAACGTTGGTGGCAACAATCTTTACTACATTTTGATCTTCTCAAAAAATATTCAACATACGCCACTGAGCATTTGCTTGAAAATGTTTATCATTGTATCTGTCCGGACCTTATACGTCCAGGCATATTAGACAAATTTTAAGTAAAACCTCAGAAAAAATGTTATAGTCTTGAGTTCTGGCAGAAGTGTTCCTTGGTGTTCTAGAAGCGACCCCTTAAAAGTCGATCTGGGATGACGGCGTAGTAATTTTTTGGCAGCAAGAAGCAGAACCTTATCCGTTTATATTACAGAAAAATGTTAGTAGATGAAGCATTTTTGCAAATTCTTCTAATAAACGAGTAGCTCGATCTTTCTGAAATTTTGCATGGTGCCATAATTTTAGATTCTGAACAACTTTTCTTAATTATGTTTTCCAATGTTCGAAACAGAAAAGGTACTTTACCTGATCAAAGGATGTTTTTAAACTATTCCAAAGGCTTCCTTGATATGACGCTGGCACCCTAGAGGCGGG
Source organism: Agriotes lineatus (assembly GCA_940337035.1). Lineage (NCBI taxonomy): Eukaryota > Metazoa > Arthropoda > Insecta > Coleoptera > Elateridae > Agriotes > Agriotes lineatus. Next base: position 13,436,311 of record OW679197.1, read on the forward strand.
TGAATGCGGTGCAAACATAAAATTAATCAATTTTTAGAAATAAAAAAATCGGAAAATATTTTTCTAATTATTTGTAATTCCAGAAAGAATGAAAAGAACGAAGCCCTTCACATTTATATCGGCAGTCATTCTAGATAGTGCAATTTTTTCTTTAAAACTAAATCTTCGAGTGCACAGTGCACACTCCACTGAGGGGCTAGATTCCCGACTAAGAATTTATGAAAGTTTTCAGTGACGCTTGAATATTCATGCCGCTCTTTTCAGCATTTCGCCACGCTAAAAAAGGAAAATATTAGAACACGCACGGTCTCTTAATTTTGAATATAATTAGCCAATTGTTGAAAATTGATGCAGATTTATCTTCTGAAACGTTTGTGTTCTAATATTTGTCATTTAGCAGTGTGGCGAAATACCAAAAAAAAATAATAGTGTGATTATGTTTATATTAACACAGGGTTCCAAGTATTGCTCAAATTTTACGATTGATCTTTTATTTTCCTGTGGATTCCTTAATTTGATCTTCAGCAACAATTATGCTCGAAAATATCACCAATTATTCTTTTGGAATACCAACTTTTATTTAAATCGGTATCTACTACCAATAAACGAACTTTATGCACAAACTAAAAATAAGTTTTTGCATGTTTATAATTTATTCATACGTTTGTACATATAAGCTTGAAAACTAAACGTAGAAAACTAAAATTATATGTTTTACGTGATAACTGATAACATTTAAGCAGATACAGCAGAAACTATATGATAAGATGCAGATGATTTACAATTTCTAATCAAACCACTCATACACAACCCGCCAGGATACAGTTTGCAGCTAATGATAATGATAACGTTCAGTTAACTGAAATCTGAAATACAAGCAAAAAAATTATCGAAGCATAGCCTTGATTACATACCTATTGGTCTTAGCAGCCTATTAAATTTTTTAATAGAGGTCAATATATCTATATGGTACTGAACTTTGCACAAATGTATAAATTTCCATAAATGTGTTAATGAATAGAAATTAGGTTAATGCAAATATCCGGAATTTTTGTCGAAGCATTGATAGAAAATATTTTTCTTCAAATTTATTATTATTTTTTTTAATATGCTTCTCGGAACATTACAATTCTTCAAAAATATAAACAACGTACACTTTTACACACAATTTAATGTTTTAGTTAAGAAAGTTTGAATTATTTGAAGTAGGTACTGAAAGCATTTCTAAAAAATATAGCTGTTGTATGTGCCCAACGCTGTTAAATTCTGGTAATGTCTAAGCATGTAGACTTAAGTATTTAGAAAGTTAGTCCTAATTGCCTTGTAATTGTAGGAAAGTCCGGAACACTTAAACAGTAGTAAACTATTTACATTACAACGTCTATAGCGAATTTTAATAATGTTCAGATTTTTTCATCTAGAATTTAAAACAATCGCATCTTTTCACAGTCACTTCATCTGCTTTTTCAGCATAACATTTTTGTCTGGGTCATCAGATAGGAGAAACTGACATGCAGTAGTGTTTGATTTTAATCTCGCATCAATCGATTCTATATACAGTATGGTGCAAATGAAATCAATAAATTCATTATTTCGTAAATCGGTGACTTTACAGAAAAATCCTGAAACCCTTCGATTTTTATTTTTAAACACGCGTTCCGACAGCTGTTCATTTTATTCGTAACGTAATCTGTGTAAGCGTGATAACGTCATCAATGATTTTTTAAATATACATGTGAGTCAGGCGATAGCTCCTTTGAAAGGTCTTTTAATTATCTATCCAATCATATCAACAAGTTTAAGTAACTGATTTTTGTATACTGCCAAAAAATTAGTTTAAATAGTTTAATAAAATTACAACTCAAAGAACGGATACCATGGAGATGGCACCGGAAGTTATAGAAAAAGTTCGAGAAGATAATAAAAATGTTTGACAGTATACAAAACTAAATTACTTAAACTTGTTAATATAGTTGGATAAATAATTAAAAGACCTTTCAAAGGAGGTATTCGATGTTCCAGATTCCTATTTAAAGAAATCATCGATTACGTCATCAAGTTCACACAAATAACGTAACGAATAAAGAGAAAATCTGAGGGAACTCCTGTTTAAAAATAAAAATCGACGGGTTTCAGGATTTTTCTGTACTCACACATTTACGAAATAATTTATTTATTTATTTCCTGCTCCGGAAATAATAATCTCGTTGGAAGGAACCCGTTTTGAGACTTTAGAACAAGGAAAAGAAAAACGGCAACCGTTTGGGTACTTTGGCTACTTGATAATTGCACGTCTTAATGACAATCAAAAACCTTTGATGGACATTTTAAGGTAAACGGTTGCTTTTAGGCGTAAGAACTAAGAGTACATTCTTTTTGTGCTTTATAATTCGTTTTCAGATAATAATCTAAAATTTCAAAAAAAGGAACAGATAACGAAGTTGAAGCTACAAAAAGTTTTGAATGATAGGTAAAGTGCCTCTTACAGTCGAGTCTAATTTTTTTTTGTTAGTGCAGCACATAATACTAAGTCTGTATACCAAAATTCAAATCGATATCTCTACATTTGTGGATATTAACAAAAAAATAAGAAATAAAAAATTGAACTTCAAGGCCCTATAACTTCTTACTAAAGGGACTTTGTACTACAGTATATTGGGTTTAATCGATTTATTATGACGTAAGGAATCTATGACTAATTGGTGTCCCATTATTTTAGGGACACCCTGTATATTTGTAAAAATCTCGAGATATTTGTAGTTAATTTCCTTAGTAGCCACAGTCGACACATATTGCAAACCAATCAAAACTGAAGAAAATTGTAAACAAAAACTAGTTGCACACTGCTTGTTTAATTTATCTAAAATAAAGGCATAATTAGACACATTAGTTTTAACCAAGAGTTTAAAATGTGTAGCATTTACTTAATAAAAATTAATCAATTCTCGATTTTATTATTTTTATTTTCAAATTTTGCAAAAAGTAACCGAGAAAGTTTGATCCGCCTGTTAGGATTTTACTTTGTTTTTCCTGTAATTTATTTTGCTATTTTTATTACGTATAGCTTCTAAATTCGGTAATTAACTGATTATAAAAACTTTTTATAATAAGCAATCTTCAATGTGTGTATATTAATAAAACATTGCTTTCAAACAATTTTCAATAACTCTTTTCACAACTGAGTTTTAGTCCATTTACCGCATGAGTTTGCATGACAGTAAGTAGCATTTACAAAAACTGAACGGTAATAAGCATTTATGTTATTCTAATCGTGCAAAGATGTTACAAGCATCGCGAATGGCAAGGTTCTAGCCTCAGACAATATGGGACAACATTCTCTTCGGCCGGTAAACCGTCTTTACCGTCCTTGATACTTAATATACTATAAATAAACCAATAATTATGTAACTTTCAGCTTGTATACTGGGACGAGAAGGCTATCTACCTAGAGCAGCAGTTCGTAAGCCTCAAGGATGGCTTCGTTCGAGCAGTGGCTCTCAGCAAGCAAGGCATCATTGGCATAAACGTTTCTGAGGTTATGGCAAAATTGCTGCAGAAGGACCTGGCGTACAGACCAGTAGCACCCCCCGATTTGGACCATTTTATAGCTTGCATGGACGCATCAAGTATGAGATTACGGAAAAAGGAGGAATAGAAAAGCGGCAGATAAAAAGACTTAAATAGTAACTTTACGATAGTTAGTTCTTGCTTATGGTTGTGTTAATATTTATCAAACGGTTGTTGCTTTTTAATAAAAAAGAAATTAATAATCGATTTTTATTTTATTAAATATTTTTCTTTGACAAGTAGCAGTTTGTTATAGCAATAAGCAAATATTTACTACAGTTAAATTTGGTAAGTTTCCATGTATTTATAACGGGAATGTCTGAGTTTTATTAATATCCTCCGTTTCGGATTAATGGAAGAGAAGAAAAAATATTAACATACTGAAACAGTCTTTATGTTGTTGTATTTTTGGAATAGGGCTTCAAAATTAGACACAGAATACACATATTCTAATTGCAATGTTCCGTTAACTAACGAATTTAGTTTCAATAATACGAGAATCGTTGGCGTGGACCATTTTAAATATTAATAAAACTAAAGATTTCGTCTTGATCCACATATATTTTTTTTTAATTCCCGAACGTTTTCGGCTTATGCCATCTTCAGGGGACGTTCTACAAAATAATTGACAATGATACAAACTTTATAACAAACTAAAAATGACTTACAATTAACAAACACACAAAATCACAAATAAACAGCACAAACTCGCTACAGTTGCCACGGTGGGTTAACTAGAACTGGCAATCAAATACGGTGGAACATGCGCGCCGATAAAAGAAATTGTGAAAGGCGAAAAAGGACCCCATTAAAAATACTCCAAGGATCGGCAAACTTTTGAAATACTCCGATTCTGCAAATATTAATTGATCGTTTAAATTGACCTGTGACTTATTAGACAAAACTATCTCCAAACACTCAGCAATGTTGAGCTTCACTCCTTTATCTAAATAATGTAAGATTCTACAAAAAGACTCCCTATCGAAATTATGATCGTTTTCGTTGATATGTACAGCAAAGTTTGATTCAATTTTGGATTTTCTAATGCAATTAAGATGTTCGCTAATTCTGATGTTGAAAGCTCTACCGGTCTGTCCTATAATATATACTTTCAATTTACAAACTCTCTTGGTAAGAAATAAAGACCAAATTGGCTCCCTAAAGAAAATGGCGTTTATAGCTTGACTTGCAATTGTGGAGCTACATATTGCTATGGTATATAGAGGCTATATACTACATTAAATATGTCTATTTATTTAGATGAATACAAAAGGAAAAGTTCAATACAGTAATTATATTGAAATGATTAAATGTAGAAAATAATATTAATGACTGCTTATTTAATTGAATGATATAATTGGAATTAAAGATTCAAAACAAATTTTAAAAGAAAGGTATTGCATTTGAGTACTATTTGATGGTGGTAACAAGCGTTAATAATAAATACAAAGTTTAAGGTTGCATATGACAGAATAAAATTCTATTGTAACAATTTATAAAGTGGGTACCATTCAAATTTATATAACATATAACAGGCAGGAATAATTGTAGTCTAGAATAGAAATAAAATTTGGTTTAATTATTGAGAATAACAAGTTGAGAAACAGGCTGTAAAAATTGAGTTTGGTGAAAAATAAACCATAAATTTGCCCTTATTTATTTAATTTAAATGCAATTAATATTAAAAGGGTTTACTAATAATATACACAAGGTATAAGCAAGTGAATTACGAGAAGAAATTTATATTTAATTAAAATGAAAATATGAAATGGTGGATCTACATATGAACAAGGCATAGAAGCAAGACGAATAGATTTGGATATAATTGAATTGGTGTTATATTACAAGTCATCAGGAGTTACATTAATTGGAGTATTATTGTTGTTTGGAGTTTTCGAGGACTACGCCTGAGGAACCAAGCACCAGTTTGAAGAGGACCAGTGTGTCAAAAGGGAGAGCTGTTGGAGGCTAAGACAAAATACCAAAGACTAGTTGACAGGGACCGGCTTGCTTGCATCGAAGAGAGGAGCTGTTGGAGGTTGCAGATTGTGCTGGATGCTGACGACGTGCATGGAGATACAAGGAGCTAAGGAAAGACACAGTTATTTTACCATCTTAATTGGAAGTATACTTACCAAGGAGGAATTGGACGCAGGAAGTTTGCAGGAGTGACAGCTGTGTTGGGGTTCGAGAAGGAGTGAATGTCTACCGGTGTCTTGGGGTGTAACAAGTTGGAAGGCGATTTGTTGGTGATCAGTGTTTTATAGATGAGGTGTAGGAGTTTGGATAGCAGGAGAGATGCACACCAAGGTGAGTTGGAGCTGTTTCCAGGTGGGTCAATACAAAGAGATATGAAGTAATCTATAATGAAAAGACAATTAGAAAGGTTTATTATAATATCATTGAATACTCATCATAACATTATTGGGTCATAAAAACTTTGTAAAGAATTTTATTATGTCATATTGATTTAAAAGTGTCATTGAACACGGTATTGAATTAATAGCTGACAGCAAGCGACTTTCATAAAATATTTCAATTCAGATAAATAAAATAGCAACAAACAAACTTACTAGATTTTGGCGAACCAACCCTGAGTAAGAGCACTCATACAATTGAAATAATATTTAACATTAATTTGTAATAAATTAAAAAAACTTGACATTGAATTAAATAAGCACATGAAATATTATACAATAGAGACCTCAACAATATATAGGACAGACCGGTACAGCTTTCAACATCAGAATTAGCGAACATCTTAATTGCATTAGAAAATCCAAAATTGAATCGAACTTTGCTGTACATATCAACGAAAACGATCATAATTTCGATAGGGAGTCTTTTTGTAGAATCTTACATTATTTAGATAAAGGAGTGAAGCTCAACATTGCTGAGTGTTTGGAGATAGTTTTGTCTAATAAGTCACAGGTCAATTTAAACGATCAATTAATATTTGCAGGATCGGAGTATTTCAAAAGTTTTCCGATCCCTTGAGTATTTTTAATGGGGTCCTTTTTCGCCTTTCACAATTTCTTTTATCGGCGCGCATGTTCCACCGTATTTGATTGCCAGTTCTAGTCAACCCAGCGTGGCAATTGTAGCGAGTTTGTGCTGTTTATTTGTGATTTTGTGTGTTTGTTAATTGTAAGTCATTTTTAGTTTGTTATAAAGTTTGTTTCATTGTCAATTATTTTGTAGAACGTCCCCTGAAGATGGCATAAGCCGAAAACGTTCGGGAATTTTTAAAAAAATATATGTGGATCAAGACGAAATCTTTAGTTTTATTAATAGAATTTAGTTTCTTATATTTGGATTGCTAGCACCAACGAAGTTTCCCAATGTTATAATACAATACGTATTTTTTGGTGCAATTATAGTCGATTATTCCCGTCTTACCATTCAGAAATATTCGTTTAGTAAGTGTGGTTTGTATACAGTCCATACAGTTGCTTATTTTATATCTATTTGTGGTTTAATTAACGCTCATCTATCTGCCTATCTGCTCGTATAAGAGTGATTTACTCCACTCTCCAATTACAGCAGTTTCGATAAAACTATGGAAAAAGCTGATAGTACGATAAATCAGCTTAAATCATCTTGCTGGATGTAACTCCACCTAAACAATATTGACTACGAAAGCCCTATTAGAAACTGAAAATTTGAAGGCATGCATACTACAGTTTAGAAGTAAACTACAGAAAAATAAGTAGAAAAAGATGAGACGGTGCAAGCCCCTTATCGGTACTTTTGCACACTGTTGACAAGGAGCCATTTTTACAAAGTGCTTTTTGGGGCACCCGTTTCTTAAGAAACATTTTAGTCTTTGTACTCTGTTGAAAAGTGCTTTCAGTGTAGTATGAGCGTTATCATATTATGTTCTACACATGATCGCGCCATATGTGCGACTAGTTGGGCTGAAGAGAGTGTTAGTAAGAAAGACGGAAACTAATTATTGCCTAGCCTAGACCGAGAAAAGGAGTTTAAAATCTAGTCGGCAATTTATCAATACCGTTAGCGGAGAATACGAATGGAGCAGACAGCGCCGGTAATGTTGCATTTTAGAGTTAAATATAAGAAGAAATCCAAATTTGCACTCACAACTTTAGGCTCGACGAGTATTGCCACAATATACCAATCTGATAGTGTAGTTAGGTGATCACATAACACATTTCATCTTCGTCGTCTGTAGACCAGTGGGGTGTGGCCGTTATTATATTATGTTCTACACATGATTGTGCTATATGTGTGACTAGTTGGGCTACAGAGAGTCAGTAAGAAAAACGGAAACTAATTATTGCTAAGCCTAGATGGAGAAAAGAGGTTTTAAATCGAGTCGGGAACTTATCAATACCGTTGACGGAGAATACGAATGGGGCAGACAGCGCCGGTAATGTGGCTTTTTGGATTTAAATGTAAGATGAGATACAAATTTGCATTCCCATCTTTCGATAATTAAAAAATCATGCACTGATCGAAATTCGAACTTATGACCTTAGGCTCGACGAGTATTGCTACAGTACCAATCTGATAGTGTAGTTATGCGATCAATTAACACATTTAATCTTCGTCATCTGTAGACCAATGGGGTGTGGCCGTTATTATATTATGTTCTACACATGATTGCGCCATATGTGCGACTAATTGGGCTACAGAGAGTTAATAAAAAACCAAAACCTAATTATTGCGCTAATTATTCGAACTCACGACCTCAGGTTCGACGAGTATGGCCACAATACCAATCTGATAGTGTAGTTATGTGATCACTTAACACATTTAATCTTCGTCATCTGTAAACCAGGGGGGTGTGGCCGTTATTACTTTATGTTCTACACATAATTGCGCCATCTGTGCGACGAGTTGGGCTAAATAGAGTTCGTAAAAGAGACGGGTACTAATCATTGCGAAGTCTAGGGGCAGGAAATAGGTTTAAAATCGAATCAGCGATTTACAAAACCGTTAACAGGGAGAATGAGCGGGAAGAAATCGCTACAAATGTGACATTTAAGATTTAAAAGTGAGAAGAGATAGAAATTTGTATCCGCATCTTCGAATAATTAAAATAATCTTGCCCAGACCGAAATTCGAACTCGTGACGTCAGGATAGCTACTGAAAGAAAAAAGCGACGAATCACACCCAAAAGGTTTTCAGTTCTCTGCACTAATACTCCATACAAAATGGAGCAAAATTCATCCTGATAGGTTACGTTGTTCTTGAGTTACGATATTTACATCCATCCTGGAATGATATATTAGTTCTTTATTAATGGTCCAGAAATTAAAAACGAAGTAACTGAAAACAATAATACGATATTTTACAAGTCGATTGAAAATTGATAAAATCAGCTTTATAGATAAATGTTTGAAATTTGCTAACTCTTACTTTCAAGCAGAACAAATTTGGTAGGTTTATATCGCTGTGTAAGTGCTCCTGTTTTATTCATAATTGCTGCTAATTTTACAACGCAAGGTACTATGTAAACAGTTAAACTATCGCACTTCACACGTCTGCAATTCTAAAATGAAAACTTACTGTGATTAAATTTACATAGAAGAAACAGCAAATTATACAAGGTTCATTGAATCTTTTGTTAGTTGGGACTCTCCATTCTTCTTAAATCGTTGGAATTTTTTACTTACAAGTATTTTACTTCTGTCGGGGATCTATTCAGTTTGTTTAGCATTTATTATTACTCGTGAATTGACATATAGGTGGTTTTCTTAGAAATGTGAAAATTTGCACCGAGTGTTTAAAGTGAAAAACCTAATCTTCATGTGTCACTTAATTATATACGTAAATAACGCAATCGCGTTTTTCAACAAAACCATCAAATACAGTTCAAGTACAATTATTGTGTATTTCAGGAACTAAATGGTTATTTGGGTCAAAAAATGTACCGATTCATTAAGTAGTAAAGTTGTTTAATTAAAATGTGGCGTAGGTTTTGGCGGGAAATTCAAATTCTGCCTAGGTTTTGGCGGTAAATTCAAATTATGATCAGAGTTTTGGTTGGAAATTCAAATTCTACTCAGGTTTTGACGGTAAATTTAAATTATGGTCAGGTTTTTGGTGGGAAATCTGGGAATGTGCAAGGTTGCTAATAAATGTATGGTTAAGAAATTTGCTTAAAATTGACTGAAAATTTACAGACACTGTAAGCACCAAATGTAAATATTAAGTGTTTTTTTCTGTACTATATTAAATACACAGTCTCGAAATTGAGTCGATAGTTATTTATTTCGGTTTTGTTGTTGGATTTATGTACAGAAAGACAGCATCCCTCACTTTAGCAATAAGAGATTTACAGGTTACAGTTCGGAGTGTACACTGAGTTAAAAATTTCTATACCGCTATTAGCAACAGTACCATTTAATTGCATATTGTTTTCTTTTGCGTCAGACCCAAATTTTAGATTCGATTGTTTTAATATAGGTTCGAAAGCACTGCATAGACAGGTAGACAGCTAGACAGCTAGACAGATAGACAGATAGACAGGTAGACAGGTAGACAGCAAGACAGGTAGAAAGCAAGTCAGGTAGACAGCTAGACGGGTAGACAGCTAGACAGGTAGACAGCTAGACAGGTAGACAGCTAGTCAGGCAGGCAGACAGGCAGACAGGCATACTATTAACGAAGTAAGAAGAGGAAAGTTGGAAATTAATAATGAAACAGATCTTAATTTAGCGCTTTCAGAATGATAACTATAAAACATCAGGGGTCAATGGCATCCATTATCAGTGTCTGAGAATTTGCAACGATGAATAAATAGACCAGTGGTCAACCTGACATGTTCCTGTAACGGTTTTATGGGCACGACGGTGTAATAAAACGACAATTGTAAATATAATTGTATTCTATTTGTCTAATGTAGATGTATAAAATTATTACAAATATATTATACACCAGTCAATTATTGTGGTAGAGGTGTTGTTGTCATCTCTGTATGGAGGTTGTCACGATCTCCTCGTGCTGTTTCCGAACTGGATTTCATAAATTATTCCTGCCTCTTTTAACTCTTCTATTAAACTAACAATTTCATTTATATGATTTGTATGGCCAGATGCTTGAGAGGCACGGTTTATTGCTAACTTGTTTATACATTTGCTGCATACCTTTACCAGTAAGCTTTGTAGTCCTTAATGATATCGATGATGGCGAGGGTGATGATGGCAGGTTAGATTTTATAAATTTCTTGTATTTCGGTTGGTTGAAATCTACCTTCTGATCATTTTTATCAAAATTTCTATGCGCCGCATTTGTTCTGTTTATTATATCATTATAATTTGCTCTATATCTGTCAGCGTTGGAGTTATTTGAGGATCGTTTTTAAAAAGTAATTTGTACAAACCAGGCGTACCTTCATAGTGCACATTTTTAACAATTATATCTGATCCCTTTATATCTAGCTCATGTCCACCAAAATAAAATTGGTTTTTATCAAAATCATATCTAATTCCATACCTCCCTAGATTTGGTCTTTCTATAAGATAATTGCTTACATATTTCCTAGGAAGTTCGTCATACTGTTCTAAGAAAGAACTTATAGCTTGCGGCTGAAATTTGTTTGTTATAGTCGTATTAGGATCATCTTCGGCGGATTCACACAATACTTCATCAGCAGGTTTTGGTGTAAATAATTCTGGTTTTGTAGGATTTGATATATTCATCATCATCATCCGCGTCATAATCTTTTTTTTTAAGATTATATTTATCGTCATAATTGTATTTAACTTTCTCTTTCTTTTTCAATTTGAAAGGCTTAAATTGTGATGGAGGATTTTCTTTTTTATTTATCTCTTTTGCAACACTTTGCATTTGTTCTGTAACAGGTTTAAAAAATTTACCGAGGAGCTGTTGTTGCACCAACTTACCCTCCTTAAGAGCTCGAACTTTCTGTCTTATAATATTTTTAGTTTTAATAAGTTCTGTTGCTACATTCGCTTTCATTATTGTCACAAGTATGTAAGCTGTAGACAGCCAGACAGGTAGACAGCCAGCTAGACAGTTAGACAGCTCGACAAGTAGACAGCTAGACAGCTAGAGAGGTAGACAGCCAGTTAGAGAAACTGACAGATTCCAACTAGTTCACACATCAACAGCTTCTTATCAAATAATAGATATTAGAATTGTTAGATGTATATATATAAGAATCAAATTCATTACACTAGCGTCCACCAAGCTGCGTTCAGTTATTCGCTAGAATTGTCTGAAGTATGATTGAGGATAATGTTTACCACCAACGTTTTCTTTCATATGTTCGTGCAATGTGCAAGCAATACATTTTCGTCCTTCTTTATCGGTTTTCCCTTTACATTTTGGACCATAAACGGTGTCAAGAATGCCTGCCTGCCTGTCCGTCTGCCTGTCTGTCTGTCTGTCTACCTGCCTACCTGCCTACCTGCCTGCCTGCCTGCCTGCCTGCCTGCCTGTCTGTCTGTCTATCTGTCCGCCTACCTATCTGCCTGCCTGTCTGTCTGCCTGTCTGCCTGCCTGCCTGCAACATACCAATCCCGCAAAAACAAACACCTTCTTTGTTCTTGTGTGTTAGCACCTTTGCTTTAAGAATGTTATGGTAGTATATTTACGAAATCCGACGCCACAGAGCTATATGTTTTAACTACATTTTTTATTAAGCATTCAGTAACTACAAAAATAAAAAGCAGCTTAAAATATTGTTCCTAAATGGAGTGGTGGTTTAGTTTTATTATTGGAATTTCGGTTTCTTACAACGGCATTCGTAAATAGTCCAGTTTTTGGTTGCAATGAGCATAGTTGTAGCAGAGATATCGGACGAATAGAAGACTATAGAAGATATAAACAGACAGTAATATTAATCTAAAATTGAATTAACTAAAATTAAGTATTTGTCAAATATTATTAACAAAGTTGTGAAACGTATGATAAAGGCAGTTATTAATTACTTAATAAATACAAATGTCCTATATTCGGTATTCATGGTTTATGTCTTAATCAGATATTAATAGTCGATTAGAGTCGAATAACTAAGGTTATTGCAATGCTAAAGACTACGCAAAAGGAGAGATTAAAATCAAAAATTTTAAAATAAAACCCACAGAATAAGAATTAAATTAAATAAAGCCTAGTAAAAGCTATTAGGCCACAACAATATATTAGTAAAAAATACTCTAATTAATAAAGATGCTATACACGATATCCAACTGTGAGGGACAGTTTATTTTTGCCGGATAAAAATTTATCTAGATTGGTTAAAAATCAGATGTATAAGAGAAAATCTCAAACTTGTTTAAAACATTTTGTAACTAAACAATCACATTAGAAATTGTGTAAATAAAGCTAAAATTAGAAGGAGGCGCAGACTACAGGAAATAGCTGTCCAGACCTGAGGATGTGAGCGTCTGGGAATGTGCAAGGTTGCTAAAAATAAACCGAATGTGATTGTTGTCTGGAGTTTTTGCGTAGGTCTGCGCGGGGGGTCTGCGTGGGGGTCTGTGCGAGGGTTATTACGAATGTCTGGCGGGAAATTCAAATCCTGCGTAGGTTTTGGCGGGAAATTCAAATAATGCCCAGGCTTTGGCGGTAAATTCAAATTATGATCAGATTTTGGTGGGAAATTCAAATTCTACTCAGGTTTTGACGGTAAATTTAAATTATGATCAGGTTTTTGGCGGGAAATCTGGGAATGTGCAAGGTTGCTAATAAATGTGTGGTTAAGAAATTTGCTTAAAATTGACTGAAAATTTACGGACACTGTAAGCACCAAATGTAAATATTAAGTGTTTTTTTTCTGTACTATATTAAATACACAGTCTCGAAATTGATTCGATAGTTATTTATTTCGCTTTTGTTGGATTTATGTACAGAAAAACAGCATCCCTTCCTTTAGCAATAAGAGATTTACAGGTTACAGTTCGGAGTGTAAACTGAGTTAAAAATTTCTATACCGCTATTAGCAACAGTACCATTTAATTGCATATTGTTTTCTGTTACGTAAGATCCAAATTTTAGATTCGATTGTTTTAATATAGGTTCGAAAGCACTGCTTAGACAGGTAGACAGCTAGACAGGTAGACAGCTAGACAGGTAGACAGGTAGACAGCTAGACAGGTAGACAAGCAGGCAGACAGGCAGACAGATATATTATTAACGAAGTAAGAAGAGGGAAGTTGGAAATTAATACTGAAACAGATCTTAATTTAGCGCTTTCAAAAGGATAACTACAGAACATCAGGGGTCAATGGCCTCCATTATCAGTGTCTGAGAATTTGCAAAGATGAATAAATAGGCCACTGGTCAACCTGACATGTTCCTGTAACGGTTTTATGGTCACGACGGTGTAATAGAACGACAATTGTAAATATAATTGTATTTTATTTGTCTAATGTACATGTATAAAATTATTACAAATACATTCTACACCAGTCAATTATTGTGGTAGAGGTGTTGTTGTTGTCATCTCAGTCTGGGGTGTCACGATCTCCTCGTGCTGTTTCCGAACTGGATTTATTCAATTATTCCTGCCTCTTTTTAACTCTTCTACTATACTAACAATTTCATGAATTGCATTCGATATTCATAGTATGACGCAGACCATTGGTTCATAATGCAAACATTTAACAGATGGGGAGGCGGACATCATATCATCATAAATCATATACGATTTTCTTCACACATTCACGTTCTAATCTCAAAATTTTTAAATGCTCCTCGATGGGCTCCATCACATTGTCATCAAACCAACTCCACCCGTTTGGAAGTCGTAGTTTTGTATTAGTTTTAAAGTTCGGATGCCCATCTAGAGTAACGGTGATATCCATACGATTGTAACCAAATCATGAAAATAACTTTGAAAATTTATAGAAATACTTCTCGTAATATTTTTCCAAAGAGGTGACGGCTTCCATGTTACAATCAAACTGCTACGATTTATTCGATAGACTATGATTTATATATTTATGCACTCCTCGTGCAAGCCGCTGCCTACAATTTCTACATAACAGACAGAGAGGGCGCAGTTTAGCATAACGGTAATATTCATACGATCGCAACCAAGCCATGGAAATAACCTTGAAAAATTATAGAAATACTTCTCGTAACATTTTTCTTTGTAATGAGGGTGTGCCAATGACCCCCATTATGTGAACCGGATGTGATTGTTTCAGAAATGTGCAAGGTTGCCAAAAAAATAAAATGTATGGAGTCTTTGTCTGAGAAATTTACACCAGATGTAGTTAATGACCTCCGTTATCAGTGTCTATAAATTTGGTAGACAGACAGACAGGCAGACCGACAGGCACGCAGACAGACAGACAGACAAACAGACAGATAGACAGGCAGGCAGACAGATAGACAGACAGGCAGACAGACATACATGCAGACAGGCAGACAGACAGGCAGGCAGATAGGTAGGCGGACAGGTAGACAGACAGACAGACAGACAGGCAGGCAGACAGGCAGGTAGGTAGGCAGGTAGACAGGTAGGCAGGTAGACAGACAGACAGACAGGAAGACGGACAGGCAGGCAGGCATTCTTGACACCATTTATTGTACAGATTGTAAGCAGTAATAGAAATAGGAGTGAGAGAGATGCCTGTACCAGTTAAGTATACGTTTCCAAAATGTAAAGGTGAAACCGATCAAGAAGGACGAAAATGTATTGCTTGCACATTTCACGAACATATGAAAGAAAACACTGGTGGTAAACATTATCCTCAATCATACTTCAGACAATTCTAGCGAATAACTGAACGCAGCTTGGTGGACGCTAGTGTCATGAATTTGATTCTTATATATATACATCTAACAATTCTGATATCTATTATTTGATAAGAATCTGTTGATGTGTGAACTAGTTGGAATCTGTCAGTTTCTCTAGCTGGCTGTTTACCTGTCTAGCTGTCTATCTGTGTAGCTGTGTAGTTGTCTACCTGTCTACCTGTCTAGCTGTCTAGCTGTCTAACTGTCTAGCTGGCTGTCTACCTATCTGGCTGTCTACAGCTTACATACTTGTGACGATAATGAAAGCGAATGTAGCAACAGAACTTATTAAAACTAAAAATATTATAAGACAGAAAGTTCGAGCTCTTAAGGAGGGTAAGTTAGTGCAACAACAGCTCCTCGGTAAATTTTTTAAACCTGTTACAGAACAAATGCAAAGTGTTGCAAAAGAGATAAATAAAAAAGAAAATCCTCCATCACAATTTAAGCCTTTCAAATTGAAAAAGAAAGAGAAAGTTAAATACAATTATGATGACGATAAATATAATCTTAAAAAAAACGATTATGACGCGGATGATGATGATGAATATATCAAATCCTACAAAACCAGAATTATTTACACCAAAACCTGCTGATGAAGTATTGTGTGAATCCGCCGAAGATGATCCTAATACGACTATAACAAACAAATTTCAGCCGCAAGCTATAAGTTCTTTCTTAGAACAGTATGACGAACTTCCTAGGAAATATGTAAGCAATTATCTTATAGAAAGACCAAATCTAGGGAGGTATGGAATTAGATATGATTTTGATAAAAACCAATTTTATTTTGGTGGAGATGAGCTAGATATAAAAGGATCAGATATAATTGTTAAAAATGTGCACTATGAAGGTACGCCTGGTTTGTACAAATTACTATTTAAAAACGATCCTCAAATAACTCCAACGCTGACAGATAGAGCAAATTATAATGATATCATAAACAGAACAAATGCGGCGCATAGAAATTTTGATAAAAATGATCAGAAGGTTTCAACCAAGCGAAATACAAGAAATTTATAAAATCTAACCTGTCATCATCACCCTCGCCGTCATCGATATCATTAAGGACTACAAAGCTTACTGGTAAAGGTATGCAGCAAATGTATAAACAAGTTAATAAGGTTGTGGAGATAGATAGCCCAAAAGTTTATTGTTGTAGGTATAAAAAATCTGATTGTCCCTTAAGGTCCAAACGTAAGGGACAATCAGATTTTTTATACCTACAACAATAAACTTTTTGGCTATCTATCTCCAACACCTTATTATTTCATCGAAGCAGCCAAATTTTCATTCACCTATTATATAAACAAGTTAGCAATAAACCGTTGGATTATGTTTACTGGGATGATCCGAACGAGTTAGTTGATCGATTAAAGTTACTGTATGCCTCTCAAGCATCTGGCCATACAAATAATATAATAGAAGAGTTAAAAAAGGCAGGAATAATTGAATAAATCAAGTTCGGAAACAGCACGAGGAGATCGTGACACCCTCCAAACAGAGATTACAACAACACCTCTACCACAATAATTGACTGGTGTATAATATATTTGTAATAATTTTATACATGTACATTAGACAAATAGAATACAATTATATTTACAATTGTCGTTTTATTACACCGTCGTGCCCATAAAACCGTTACAGGAACATGTCAGGTTGACCAGTGGTCTATTTATTCAACTTTGCAAATTCTCAGACACTGATAACGGAGGCCATTGGCTCCTAATGTTCTATAGTTATCATTTTGAAAGCGCTAAATTAAGAACTGTTTCAGTATTAATTTCCAACTTCCCTCTTCTTACTTCGTTAATAGTATGTCTGTCAGCCTGCCTGCCTGCCTGTCTAGCTGTCTACCTGTCTATCTGTCTGCCGTTCTACCTGTCTAGCAGTCTACCTGCCTACTTGTCTACCTGTCTAGCTGTCTACCTGTCTAAGCAGTGCTTTCGAACCTATATTAAAACAATCGAATCTAAAATTTAGGTCTTACTTAAAAGAAAACAATATGCAATTAAATGGTTCTGTTGCTAATAGCGGTATAGAAATTTTTAACTCAGTTTACACTCCGAACTGTAACCTGTAAATCTCTTATTGCTAAAGTGAGGGATGCTGTCTTTCTGTACATAAATCCAACAACAAAAGCGAAATAAATAACTATCGACTCAATTTCGATACTGTGTATTTAATGTAGTACAGAAAAAAACACTTAATATTTATATTTGGTGCTTACAGTGTCTGTAAATTTTCAGTCAATTTTAAGCAAATTTCTTAACCATACATTTATTAGCAACCTTACACATTCCCAGATTTCCCGCCAAAAACCTGATCATAATTTAAATTTACCGTCAAAACCTGAGCAGAATTTGATTTTCCCGCCAAAACCTACGCAGAATTTGAAATTGTATAGAAATATCCTAAATTTTTTAACTCAGTTTATATTCCGAACTGTAACCTGTAAATCTCTACAGCATAATAATATTTCTTTAGGAACTTGCTTATTGCTAAAGTGAGGGATGCTGTCTTTAGTACATAAATCCAACAGTAAAAATCTGGTGTGATACACTCACACAACTTCCTTTTACAGTGATCGTATAATCAGTCAAAAATTTCATTTTTAATTTTTAACCATTTGTTAAAAATTTTCAAAAATTACAAAGTCTACAAAAACGGTACAAAATCGAGTGTTAGTTGAAGAGACAAATTTTCTCTAGAATTTTAAGGTGAATTCAAAAATGTAATAATATACCGGGTGTTTTATTTAAAATAGGAGTTAATAAAAAAAATAGAAAAAAAAACAAAAGAAACCCACTTTAGAAGTATTCAACTAGAAAATCACCTATCTCACATCAATACACATTAAAAATGTAAGAAAAATGTAAAGTTTAAAAAAAATCGTTAGAGCCGTTTTTGAAAAAATCGAAAAAAACTGAAAATCACAAGAGTAAACACCTACTTCCGGTTATGCGATTTTCTTCAAAAGCTTGCTATCTCATCTACATAGTATACAAAACTTATATATGAAGTTTCAACGCCAGACCTCTTTTCGTTTTTGAGATATTCTGTTCACAGACAGACACACAGACAGACACACAAACACACACACAGACAGACCAATGAAAAAAATATGTTTTTTGGGACCAGGGGACTCTAAAACGTGAAGATCCGTTGAAAACTCAATTTCGAATTTTTGGGGTGAATCCAATACTTCCTTTATAGTAAAAGGAAGTAAAAAGCGAAATAAATAACTATCGGCTCAATTTCGAGACTGTGTATTTAATAAAGTACGGGAGAAACACGTAATATTTACATTCGGTGCTTACAAGCAATGTTGAGGATTTCTCTCAATGTCTCTAAGACTCCAACACTTTTGTATTATGTTAAATACTGTTTACTAACTGATTGTTAATAACTATCAAAATATGCGAGAGACTATCAACTACCAGATCCCAGTCACTCGTGTGTCTCACCCAGAGCCTCAAACAAGTGTTAATTTCCAAACAAAGGATCCATTCAATTTAGCGGTTGTGCAGATTTTTCTCAAACAATGGGTTTCATTGTTCAATTTTTACCAGTCTTGCACATTTCTCAAACATGTCTGGACAAGTCTGAAGCTCCAGACAATAACATCCGGTTTATCTGATAATGGAGGTCAGCAAAAATTCCTCCAGACAACAAAGACTTCATTGTTCAATTATTTTTTGCAATCGTGCAGATTTCTCAAACAATGGGCGTCATTGTTCAATTGGTAGACAATAACATCCTGCATCTGCAAGTCTCAATAAGTTTTGCATTCCCAGACGATGACTCACATCCTGTTGAGCCTGGGAAATATTTTTAGATAAGCTTAGGAACAAAATTAGACATTTAGCCCCAAAATTCATCGTAGGAATCTTGTAAAAATTAGACTTTTAACCCAAAAATTCATCGTAGGCTCACGTGACCTAGGTGAGGTCAATGACTTTGGCCCCGCTAGACCCGTGACTTTGACCCCCGGCTAGGCCCGTGACCTTGACCCCGGCTAGGCCAACGATCTTGACAAACTTGCGCAAAAAGCCAGCGCAGACCTGCGCAGAAACCTGCGTAGAAAACCTGCGCAGTGACACATTTTGGTCCAGAACCCGTGTAGGTACACTTCTGTGCTCTTTTTAAATTAGTATTATCCATACGCTATGGTGGATATGCCCACGCTTACCAAAACCAGGAAGAGTCGCAATTCTTCAGTTATTCCCGAAACAGTTGTTAAGCTACGCAGAAAAGTAGCTGCTCAAAATTCAGCAGTCACTCGAATGAAGAAAAAATTTGCAACGAAGGGGAATAATTTGGATGTGTTCAGTGTCAAATCAAAAAGTATTCGCTTGTTTATAAATATGCAGCTTTTTCACAAAATTAATCAACCCTGGACTGAAGATGAAAAGGAACTAGCGTTGAATATGTACCATAAGTTTCCAGCACTCTATCTTTTTATGAGAGGAAAACTGAAATTCGTGCTACCTTCGAAATCCACAATAGTGTCGTGGTTGCGACTGAATCAATTACAGACCGGTACCAATACAGAACTTTTTAAAAATCTAACTGTTAAGGTAGGGACTATGTCGAACGATCAATAACAGTGTGTCCTATTGTTGGATGAGATACAGGGATATAAATATAGTACTCTTTGCTAGAACCAAACATTTCCTAAAATAATGAACAAATACACAAAGAATTTCTATTAAAAATCAAAAACTGAGCGCTTACAAAAAAGTTTATTAGGTAACAATTTAGATTTCCAAAATTTTTGTATTGGCTTCCATAATGCATTACTTGGTACTTAACTGCTTGGGTAAGCTATCACACCTAGCAAGGTGTCACTTACTCCATTTCGAGTATTGTATCCGTCTTACGATAATTGGGATTCATTGTTGCAGACATAATGAAATAAAAATAAAATATTGGGCTCAGTTAATGGCAAGGCAAATGATATAAGACATAACCATAAATATTTCTTTTTTTAAGTAGATATGTTTTGTGCAAATTAGTTTTAATTATACGGCTTAGTAATAAGGTAGTTGATAACTTAATGATTTATTTTTAAATCCTGGTAAAGTATAGATATTTTAATTCCCTCTGATGGTATACGAACTTTTATTTTATTGTTTCTTATCGTAAGACCTACATTCAATTTTGTTTTCTTCATGACACACACAGGTTTATAATTGATAATAACAAAAAACAAGTGGAAAGAGCAATATTAAAATAAGTGAAGGCAAACTGTGCCCTTAAAGTTCTAAAATGAGTTTCAAACGTATTAATTATATAACTAGCAACCAGTGAGACAAATGTCTCATTTAATAAAACAAAAAAGACCGTTTTTCAAATAGAACGCGTATTAAATACAAACAATAATATTTTTTTAAATCACGTGATTGAAATTCGGTTCCTGACCTAACATGACCATTCCAAACATATAACTTTAATAACTTTTTTCTCTATCTCTTACGGTTTGGCTGCTGAAACAGCGCAGCGTCCCGGACGGACCAGCGTCCCGGACGGACGGAAATCACCTGATTTCTCGAAAACCGGAAGTGTCACGTGACTGAAATTTGGTTCCTGACCTGACATGACCATTCCAAACATATAACTTTAATAACTTTTTTCTCTATCTCTTACGGTTTGGCTGCTGAAACAGCGCAGCGTCCCGGACGGACCAGCGTCCCGGACGGACGGAAATCACCTGATTTCTCGAAAACCGGAAGTGTCACGTGACTGAAATTCGGTTCCTGACCTGACATGACCATTCCAAACATATAACTTTCATAACTTTTTTCTCTATCTCTTACGGTTTGGCTGCTGAAACAGCGCAGCGTCCCGGACGGACCAGCGTCCCGGACGGACGGAAATCACCTGATTTCTCGAAAACCGGAAGTGTCACGTGACTGAAATTCGGTTCCTGACCTGACATGACCATTCCAAACATATCACTTTCATAACTTTTTTCTCTATCTCTTACGGTTTGGCTGCTGAAACAGCGTCCAGGACGGACCAGCGTCCCGGACGGACGGAAATCACGTGATTTCTCGAAAACCTGAAGTGTCACGTTACTGAAATTCGGTTCCTGACCTGACATGACCATTCCAAACATATCACTTTAATAACTTTTTTCTCCATCTCTTACGGTTTGGCTGCTGAAACAGCGTCCCGGACGGACCAGTGTCCCGGATAGACAAGTCTGTAAAACAGAATCGTAAATATACCAAAACCCCGGACAGTTTCGAATCATCATCTAACCACAATTTTGAGTATAGAAATAAAATTACAAATTAAATTTATTAAGATGCAATATACTAAACTTCTCGTACGTATGAGCTGGACCTGTGGCAAGTTACTCCAGTAGTGAAATTGTTGTTTTTTCGTGTTTGACGTGTTAAGATGGTGTTCACTCAAGGGCAACAGAAAGATATTGCAGATATCACTAAAAACATGTTTTTGCACTTCCGGGACTAAAGTATCAACAGGGACTAAAGTAGCTCATTTAATCCCTAGGGACTAAAGTAAAAATGATACCGTAACTATAGTAAATTTATGTACACACGAGGTTAGTAGGTTAGGTTTTGTTTGTCATTTGACACACACTGACACAAAACTTAACCTGCAAATCTCGAAATTGACATATACTGACAATACACTTCAGTACTGCCAACTGATTCAGGCTATCCAGGACCTGGTGCAATTCAGTTTTTAATAAATTGTAATTGTCAGTTTCCAAATTAACAGATTCCAAATTTTGGAAATGTTTGATGGTAATGTTCCCAAAAGTGCAAAACATAGCGTATATACCTCGGGACTAAAGTGCCTAAGTCCCTTGAGTGATTTGTTGCCCTCGGGCTTCGCCCTCGAGGCAACAAACTCCACTCGCGGGATTAAATGGTGCACTTTAGTCCCTCATGATATAATATACTATTAACTTTCGCAAATGGTCGTCAGAAAGTTGGGAGACAAAATGAGGAAGCTCATAGACAATATGAACGACATGGATACAAAAATTTTGCGTCAGCAGGCAGAGAACGAGGAACTACAAAATTCCTTGTATCACCTGAAACAATACACCAGACCTAATAGTCAAAGAATATCTGAGTGAGATTTTGGAGAAATCGATTATTGATGTTTTTAACAATAAGATCGGACTACATATTGCTGAAGATTGTATAGACAGGTGACATCGCGTTGGAAAAGTGCAAGCAAAGAAAACTCGAGCTATTATATAGGGGCCTAGATAGACGAGTGCGGCGATCGGTTGCAGTCGAGGTCATTGGGGCTTTTGGGAGTCTGTGACCGATGGTTCAAATCCGAATCTGGGTAGTTTTCAGCTCCAGGAAACCTCTTACCATAGGTTAGGTTAAGGTTAGTTTCAGGTAGTGGTAGTACTAGCATGTACAACGGGTCCGGAAAGTGGCCTAAGTGCTACAGAACGTACAATCCACATAGTTAAGTTTACCAGTTATCGCTATAGGGCAATGGTGTTCAACGCCAAAAAGAAACTGAAGGGGTCAAAAATGTTGATAAGGGAAGATCTGACAAGAGCTCGAATGGACGTACTAAATAATGTAAGTGAAAAGTTTAGTTATAGAAACACGTGGTCGCGCGATGGTGTTATTGTAGTGATTAGAAATAACAGATCATCTTATCTAAAAATTAGGCTGGGGCAACTTTCTTAAAAATTGAAAATGTGTTTAGTTTTTTACTTCCTTTTACTATAAAGGAAGTATTGGATTCACCCCAAAAATTCGAATCTGAGTTTTCAACGGATCTTCACGTTTTAGAGTCCCCTGATCCCAAAAAACATATTTTTTTTCATTGGTCTGTGTGTCTGTCTGTCTGTCTGTGTGTCTGTCTGTCTGTGTGTCTGTCTGTGTGTCTGTCTGTGAACAGAATATCTCAAAAACGAAAAGAGGTATAGCGTTGAAACTTCATATATAAGTTTTGTGTACTATGTAGATGAGACAGCAAGCTTTTGAAGAAAATCGCATAACCGGAAGTAGGTGTTTACTCTTGTGATTTTTCAGTTTTTTTCGATTTTTTTAAAAACAGCTCTAACGATTTTTTTTAAACTCTACATTTTTCTTACATTTTTAATGTGTATTGATGTGAGATAGGTGATTTTCCAGTTGAATACTTCTAAAGTGGGTTTCTTTTGTTTTTTTTCTATTTTTTTTATTAACTCCTATTTTAAATAAAACACCCGGTATATTATTACATTTTTGAATTCACCTTAAAATTCTAGAGAAAATTTGTCTCTTTAACTAACACTAGATTTTGTACCGTTTTTGTAGAATTTGTAATTTTTGAAAAATTTTAACAAAGGGTTAAAAATTAAAAATGAAATTTTTGACTAATTATAAGATCACTGTAAAAGGAAGTTGTGTGAGTGTATCACACCAGATTTTTATATTCCGGTTTTCTTTCTATTCTATTTGTTGATATCGTTAGTTTAATTTTATTTTTAGTTTATTATAAACTTCATTAATTGCAAGCAACTCAGAATTTACAAAGTATTTTATTATGAAGACTAAAGAACTTAACATTTATTATCAACATGTTCGGGGACTGGGAACAAAAACACATATCTATGTACATAAAGGGTGTTTTTTTAGAGGCGGAGAACTTTAAATTGAAATAAAACACAGAAAAAT
This sequence comes from Agriotes lineatus, assembly GCA_940337035.1. Taxonomy (NCBI): domain Eukaryota; kingdom Metazoa; phylum Arthropoda; class Insecta; order Coleoptera; family Elateridae; genus Agriotes; species Agriotes lineatus. The sequence goes on from OW679197.1 coordinate 13,460,287, forward strand.
ATTTTTAATATCCATGAAATTGGCTTTATTTGAAAGATAATTTTATGGCATTTATGTTTGAATATGATTTCGGGCATGTGACCGCCGCGGCTAGCGTGTACATGACGTAATCTGAAGGTCCAATTTTCACACACTCTTCGCAGTAAATCAGTAAATCGCAATAACGCGTCGAATGTTGGCTTCCAAGTGCTCAATCGTTTCCGGTTTATCGACGTAGACATGCAACTTTACATATCCTCAAAGAAAATAATCTAATGGCGTCAAATCGCACGAAAGAGGTGGCCAGTTAACAGATCCACTTCGTCCAAATCTGCTATTTACCTTCAGGTATTTATTTATTTATTTATTTCGCACTCAGCCAACAGCCGTTAGGACAATTATAGACGTCGCTGTGCATTCATGGGGACTTCCAACCCCACTACCGACTGGCATGATGTTATTATGACATCCGGGACCAACTATTTCCGTGGCAGCCGTACCACGACGAGCCGAGCGAAGCAGCCGTGGAACTCCCATCCAAGTTCTGATCAGAAATAGCGTTGCTTAACTCTACTGATCGAACGTGGACGTTTATTCAAGCTACACCACCCGGGACCCAATCTGTTTTTTAAATTATATCTTTATGTTATCAAATTAAAATTGCCCTTTTATGTATAGCAATTCAGTAACTGTTATTAGAGCAAGCTCCTGAAAAATCAGGGGTAGATTCCTTTATCTAGATAGCTTATTTCTGAAATTGGATGCTCTCATTTTTTATCATTCCCATAAGCCAATATAACTTATGCCAGCTATATGTCAAAAAGCTTTGAAATCAAAATGACAAATACCAGATCGTTACAATCGTACACAACAATATTAAAACAGTAAGTAATTCTGTGATAAATAAGTCACCTTTTTACAGTCTTTATTTCCTTTTCTAGTTATGACTTTAATACTAAAATCACCCACCTGTCACTTTATCAGCACAACGTTCAGGAAGTCAACCAAACTGCTCCTCTCCGCCTACCAATCGACTCTCTCAAGCACCTTCCCGCAATGGATCACCCCACGAATAGACCAGACGTCCTAATCGTCCAAAATCAGCAACTCAACCTTTTCCACAGTACTCAGCCAACAGCCTAAATTGTTATAATAATAACGTTGTATGGCGAGAAGTTTATTATGATAATATTATCGTTGTTATTATGGCGACTACGTTTGTTATGATATTATTAATCGAAATAAATAAAATAGGTATTACAAACACTACAAGTTTTAATATTAATTATTGCCTACTCTTGAGCTAATTAAAAATTATGATTATTTAATTGACCTTTAATTGTAATAATAAATGGTATGTTGCCTCCTATAATTTATTTATTGGCAACTATGTAATTCAAATTAATGCGCCGGATAACTTTTGAGAACTCCAATATCAGCAGGGTTAGATTGCAACACAGTATAACTTTTACTATAGTAGAACAAATTCTCGATTTTAATGACTGACAGTTAACCTCAAATATTGACGGAAAACAGACGTACTCGAAACACAAAAATTCAGCGTAATTTAAACGCAAATCGACCAACAATTAATAAATTCACCTGATGTAAACAATAACAATGCAATTTAACGAATCAAGTTGTTTGGCTAACCAGTATTTGTTTTCTTTCACGTCATAGGGCACTTCAACTCGTATCTGCCTTCTTGTATACCACAAACAAGGGCCCCTCAAGACACTACACACTGCTATCTCCTTCCCGCAGCTCCACAACTTACAATTGTTTTTGATTAAATGTCATTCTGAAACACTTTAACCGCACTTTTGTTGCATATTTTCCCTTTTAGTTTAATAAACACTGATTCACAAGTTATTAGGACTGTATTGTAGTCTTGTTTAGTTCTCAGGTTGCTTTTCAAATGTTCTTTGCATTCTTATTCCTTCTTTGCACTGATTATTAACCCTTTAGCTGCGTTATTAATTGCATGGCATCATGGTATGTATATTAAACACTGTATAAAACTTCTGTGACGTTTCGAAACACCTCTGTACTTAAGCAAATTCACTATCGTGTCTTGACGTTACAAAATTAACCTGTCATTCACCATAAATTAGATACATTCGCCATACTGAGCACAATTATTGAAAATAAGCGGAACGCAACCCTGAGGATGCTGTTTTATTCAAATACTAACCTATGTTAATTAAATTACAGGTATTGCTAATCATGTTTTATGTAATTATCAATGTTTACTACTGACCTATTGTTGCAATTAATAGAATACCAACTCTGAGCCTATTTGAACTTTCTTTAGCCTTCGTACGTTTACAATGTAACCAAAATTGCTGTAAGCATCATACCATTACAATATATTTAGAAAAAATAGTGAAAATTGGTAAAGGAAATTAAGAAATAGAGATAGATAGACCAATAATACAAGGCTGGGCAGCATACGGGATGCTAAAGGAACTATTTGAACTCAAAATACCACTAGCCCTTAAAACTCAACTGTACAGCCAGTGCAGCCTGGGTATTCACGAGAGAAATAATAAACAAATCGAGGGCAATAGAAAGGAAAGTACTGAGCACAACACTGAAAGACCGCAAAACTAACACATGGATAAGACAGAAAACAGGCTTGGAAGACGTAATAAAAAGAATTGTTTCGCTTAAATGGAGCTGGGCCGGACATGTAGCTAGAGAACAAAACAAATGGAGTGAGAAAGTAATTCGATGGCAACCGTGGACAAGGAAAGTGAGACGGCCGCAAATGAGGTGGAGCGATGACATTAAAAGAACAGCTGGACTGAATTGGTACAAAGCTGCACAAAATAGGCAACATTGGAAAAGTGTGAGGGAGGCCTATATTCAAAGAATAGAGAATGGTTAAAAAAAAAAAAGAAGAAGAAGAAGAAGAAGTCCATTGTTTGTTTGATATCACTGGTTAAGACAGGTCATTTTTTCTTAAAATATGTTAATTTTTACTGACATTAAAGCTAAGTATTTTCCAGTGTACCACATTAATTCAAAGTATTAAAAGAGTTTGTATATGTTGCAGCATGTATCCTACATCTTCATTTTTAAACCAGTCCCTTTATTGTTCTTCAACCAATCAGTTTAAGGTATTCCTGGATTTACACCTAAAGGGTATACAATGCGTCTCGCAGAGTATCAGAAATAGACAAATTAACATTGGGAAATTATGAAAGGGTCAATTATTGGAGTGTACGCATCGAGGTACGCGATTGGTCAGAAATCAAAACAATTTGAAATAAATTTGGAGATTGTTTGTTGTTGTTTCCAAGAAAAATAAAATCTAAAAATTATTTTTAAAATGTCAATAAACTTCTCAGAAGTTATAAAGCATTATGCTGTAACATAAAATACATTTGGGTTGACCTGATTATGCGGCCAGTCTAGAAAACGTACTCCGCGTGGAAAACTTAATTAAGGCCAATCGAAATATTGCGTATAGGGAGATTCAGTAAGGATCAACGATTGGATCCCCCGCAGTGAATACTATTTTACATAAACATCTCAGTGTCAGGAAGCTGGCTAGCCGTCGAACACCCCATTTGTTATCTACAGAAAACAGGCTCGTATAGACTGGTGCAAATTTATGTTTAAAAAATTGACGGATAGCATCCAACAGGTAGGTATCGTGCAGTCGTGTTCAATAAAGTGTTGTACATCCAAATATTTTGAAAGTATACATCTAGGTCTGCCTAGTTAATGATACAGTGTGAGCCTTTGTTAAGTAAAACCACAACCACTAATAAAGTTACAACCATCCCTGTACAACACATTTTTGAACACAACTGTACATCGTGGCAGGTGACGAATTCTGGGTATACAATTAGAACCCTAAAACAAAACAACAGTCTAGTAATTGGGTCTTTCAAGATGAAACGTTATTCAAAACAGTTGTTCGTAATAGAAGTACGAATAAGCAACGATTGCTGATTTTTTCGCCGAAGTAGTCTTGTAGATGGTATTCACTGGAAAATCGAAGAACAGTTAACTATGAATAGTACTGTGAAGTCGCTTTACCGCAGTTTATTCAGAAATTAAAAAACAGGCCGCCAAGGAAGTGGTTTGCGTGGCATCTTAATCCAGCACGACAACGCATCAGCCCACACTGTTGTCCGAACATTGGATTTTTTACTAGAGTTGGGGTTGTTTAGTTGGTACAACACCCTCCTTACTGCCCCGACCTAGCCCCGTGCGATGTTTTCTTTTCCTGACTGCTAAAAAATGCTGCGAGGTAAAACATTTTCAAGTGATTATGCAGCAATATTGAAATTTTGAAGAATTTAGAGGATGTTCTGAAAAATAAATTTTCTGACTGCTTTTCAGAATGGGTTCGAGGAATTAACAACTGTAGTGTAGAAGAAAAATTACTTTTAAAAACAGCAAAATAAATGTATTTCACTAACAATTATCAGATCAGCCCTCGTAGAACTATTTTATCACGGCATCATTGAAAAACGTTGCCAGGGCACGCTTGCTAATTATTTTTGCACGTTGATGTCAAACCGAATTCAGGGGAAACATGAAGAGAAAACGTTTGAAACACACTAGAACAGCATATAATTATGCAGTGTATTGTGTGTGTATTGATGTCAGATAGGTGGTTTTTCAGTTGAATACCTTTAAAATAGGTTTCTCTTGTGTTGTTTTTATTAACTCCTATTTTTACTAGAACGCCCGGTATACTATTACATTTTCGAATTCTGCTTAAAATTTTAGAGACTATTCAACTCACCCCCTTCAAGTTAACTATTCACCAATCATAATTTAGTATTTATGTCATTTGCCACCAATCGGCGTAAAATTGTGCAACAATTTCGCTAGCGGAGTTTTAATGACAATTTTTTTCTCTTCCTGTGACATTTATTTAACTTCCTGTAAAATTAATCAAATATGATATTAGAAATGTCAAATTTGACAAACAATTTATTTTACGTCAACAGATTTTTATTTTCAAAGAGGACGTGATAAAATTGATTAATTACTAAGAAATGTCAATTTTGTTCGTTGAATAGTCCTTCAAATGCCGCTTGCAGCCGACGAATTGCATGCATTTTTATCAAAGTGTTTATTCGTGTTTATTGCTTCAAAATTGGTCTCGTGCTGTCGCACTCGACCAATTTATATCGAAGCAATAAACGCTCATACACTTTGACAAAAAATTTTCGGCAATTCGTCGACCGCTCGCGGTATTGTATATGAAAATTTGACTTTTCAACTAACAATTTTTGAAAAATTTTGACAAATGCTGTAATCACTGTAAACGAAAGTTGTGTGTGTGTGTATCACACTAGATTTTTTAATTTGAAAGATAAATATTAAAGCGACCTAAGATATCTACGTATTATCAAATTTTGACAGTAATTTCATAAAATAGGAATAGAAGCATTTCGGAAATTGAGTTGCTCCCCGAATGGTTAGGTGCTTCACTATCTCTTAATTTTTTAAAATCGATAATTCTTTATTCAATTCACCGTTTTCAATTTAGGTTTATCAATCATCTGTCAAATTTTAACAGTCCCCGATCAAAGTCCAATTATTGATATTTTGATATTATATTTAACAATTTAGTTAGATAATGATTTTTTAAGGTGTTTTCAAACTGAGCCAATAGAAAGTGCTCAACTTGCATCAATTGGAATTTTGTTCTAAAATAATTAAAGAAGCCAATATTTGAAAGCCTCGTATTTAGCATGCGATTTCGTATGCTGCATACACCAATGCAGCACTCTGTATTTAATGTCTTTAATTAATTTTTTTGGGAAAATCTCTTCTTCCTCAAACCTGGCTTGTTAGGATTTTTGTGTCATTATTAGAACTAAAAAACAAAAAAGTGAAAGAAACCGGAAGATTAGTTCTTATAAAACTTGAAAATGTAGAAAAGTAATATTTCGATAATTTATTTACATTGCTGCATATATACATTATACATATATAAGAAAGGTGTATCAGAAGTATTTTTGGAATAAAACCACGTGAAAGTTTTAAAGATGTATTTATTGGTAAAAGGATTTTAACCTTAGTTTGTATGTACATATTGGATTCTTTTATGTTTGTCTATAATAAGGACCTCTTTGAAGATGCTACTAATGAACATTGTTATACAACTAGACATAAGGGTAACCTAGTAACGGAAAAATGCAACTTTACAAAATTTACAAAAGTTTTCCAGAGAGTGTGCGAAGCCTGTCTCAAAGCCGAATTAAAACTGCGATAATGAACTGTTTACTCAAACAGGCGTTTTATAATATAGGCGACTTCTATAATGATACAGATAGGTGTGGTTTGGCTATGTTGTGATTTTTTTACGGCTGTGCAAGTACATAATTTCTTGTTCTATTTAATCTATTGTTTTTTAAATGTAGTTCGTATGGTTTGCATTATTAATCAACCCTCAACTATTTGAAATAAACAAGAACGGTTGTTTTTTTATGATAAATTGTGCTAATTTGTTTTTTAGTGTATTTTTACTTTTATGTTAACATTGTTCTACACCTTTTTTGGTTTCTTTTCGTAAATAAATAAGCAGCTATCTATCTATCTATCTATCTAGTATTATCATAACAAACGTAGAGCAGAGGACAGGCCCTATGAAGCTCTGATTACAAGCAATACTCACAACTTGTAACGCTAAACATGAATAATATAGAACAACTAATTTTCCAATTTTCAGGTTAAGTCTGCAATTTTCTTTAAAAACTGTCTAATTTTACAGACATATTAAAATGATTACAATTTTCTTCCAGAAAAGTATTTTCCGATCCTAACGACTACCTTAATTCTAGATACCTCCTGTGATTGTCAAAATTCAAAATATAAATTGTGATAAAATTATTTTACCTAAGACGTTAGTTTCCAAGAAATATAATATCCAATCCAGGCGATTCTAGAAAATTGTTTAAAAATGTAAATAAAATTAGAGTAAAGATTCTTTGGTGCAATATTTCTATAAAGCATTGCACACTTCCATAATTTTGAGCACACATTGAGATACAATTCAAAATGTTAAATATTAACATTTTATAGCATTCTAGGTGGATATACTTTTACCAGTCAGGTGACATAAATAATAAATTTTGCACTAAATCTCGAATAAAAAGTAAAAAAATCACTATAATAATAATTTTCAATATTACGAAAACTTTGTAAATGTTGCATCTGCAGCGAATCGATACTGGTAAATATGTAAACTATTCAAAATTTGGTAAAAAGGAGTTGTTTTAGTATAAATATTACCGCTAATCTACACGTGCAAACTGGCATGTGTATGACCTAAGGTCATTCGCGATATCTCGACTTTGGAATGCTGATTACTGATGAGACCTGCACTAAATATTAACAGAACTAATTAAAAGTGTCCAAAAATAATTATATATACAATGTTTACACATATCAGATCGACTTAAAATAATTTTAAACAAGGGGTTACAGGTATTCATTAACCAATACAAGAGTTGCAGAGTTTTTACATGGTCGAAAAATAAATGTCATCAACGTCAAATATTTCTTTGTCCAGTATAGGTTGGTAGCGCAGCAGCTACAAACCGAATAATTTGATAAACAAAACTCAAAATGTTGCACAAAACACATAGTGGAATCTACAAGGTGCAATCAAAAAATCCTGAACTATTTTCAGATGCAAAAAGCCAAAATTACATATGCGCAACACTGAAATTAATTATCAGCGTTGTGAACGTAGTCTGCATAACAACAAATTATTTATTGAACCACTCTTGCAAATATTTTATCAATCGGAAAAAGTTTACTAAGCGCAAATCCTATAAACGCTAGTTTTGCATTTAAGAACTATAAAAACATAACAGGCCAAGATGCTGATGCAATCTGTGAGATTCATCAATCCGGTATAGTTGCCATCAAGATGAAATTTTACATTTTGTTGGGTTTTGTGGCAGCTTGTTCTGCTCACCATCTGTTCCCCCGCAGCAGCTACGATGGTTATTCTCATGGGATGAATGTGGTAAGTGTAACTGTTCAATTCTTAATTTAGATAGAACCAGTTCTTTTCAACAGATATGTTTAAAAGCGTAAGGCACTTTTAATCAATTCCAGTAACATTTCAAACTTAAACTTGTTGCATATCGTTGCAGTTTAAATTTGTAAATCTCTGGGGTGCGAAAAATAGCTATTTAATTTTTTTAACATTTAGTTTAATTTATTATGGAAGAAACGGCAGCTCGCACCTATAGCTATTGAAATTGTGTAGTAGTACGTCTTTTAGTGTTGAAAACTGTTTACCTACCTACAAAATAAACTTTCTATCTTCTTATTCTCACAATTCAATGGTGATAATTTTATATATTTTTCTGTTTGTTTGTCCAGGAACTTACTTCTTCAAATTTGTAAACAATTAGCCTAATGTAAGTTAGTATTCTAAACTTAAATTACAGTTTGATGAATTGTATAGATTATTACTTCCTTTTTCTAAACGAATGTTGAGTCTAAGCATTTATTTAAATTTGTTTCTCCAATTTTTGTATCTACATATTGCAAATATTCTAGACCGAAATAATCCGAAGCAATGGATACCCAGTGGAAACCCACACAGTGCAGACATCAGATGGATATATCTTAGAATTAATCCGCATTCCCACTGGAAATCGCAGGTCGCAAGGAAGCCAATATCAAGGTCAACAACAAAATCAGTACCAAAACTACAATGGACAAAACCAAGAACAAGAATCCCAAGAACAATACCCCCAGTGGCAGTGGCAGTCTCAAAACCAAGAATACGGTTATAAAATCCGGCAACGCCAATCTCAAGAAGAGTCCTCATCATCTTCCTCTGAATTGGCGCAACCCCAAAATCGTAAAAATGCCAAAAACCAACAGGGGCAGTCACAATACCAAGGTCAATCTCAAGAGGACTCCTCGTCATCCTCCTCCGAATCGGCGCAAGCCCAAAATCGTAAATATGTTAAGAACCAACAGGGGCAGTCACAATACCAAGGTCAATCTCAAGAGGACGCCTCATCTTCCTCGGAATCGGTGGAAGCTCAAAATCGTAAAAATTTCAAGAATTATCGGCTTGCAGTGTCTGATACCAGCAGCAGCAGTAGCGAAGAAACAGGAAACGTCAAACGACCAGTGGTTCTTCTCATGCCCAGCCTTCTGTCCAGTGCTGATGACTTTGTCCTAGGAGGACCCAGCGAAGGACTCGCTTTCATTTTAGCCGACAACGGATACGACGTTTTCTTAGGAAATGCTCGCGGAAGCGTCTATGGCAGACAGCACACCGTGCTCAACCCCGACCGTGATCCCGCTTTCTGGAGATTTTGGTAAACCAGGTGATCACTGGATGCGCAGTTACATCACAGTCGTTTTATTATTGCAGCTGGGACGACATAGGCATGAAGGATCTGCCAGCCATTATCGACAAAATGCTTAAGATCACAAGAGAAAAGAGGATTTACTACATTGGCCACATGCAGGGCAGCACCGTGTTCTACGTCATGGCTTCTGAGCGCCCCGAATACAACAACAAAATCCGCGCCATGGTTTCTCTGGGCCCCGTTGCTTTCATGGGTCACTCCACCAACCCGATGCTGAAGTTGGTCTCACAAAATTTGGACTCTCAGGGGGTACGTAGACGTGTAGTTCATTAACACAGTTAGCTCCAACTTGTTCGTTCAGTGGCTGATCAAGAATTTGGGAGCCGGCGAATTCAAACCATCCACTGAGCTGCTCACCCAAGGAGGTCAAGGAGAATGCTCTAGGATGGTAAACAACGCACAGATCTGTCGCAACGAGTTTTTCCTTCTCAACGGATTCAATTCTAAGAACCTCAATAGTGTAAGTAGTTTTGTAAAGGTAATTTTGGATCGTCTGCCTGACAACAAAAATCATACCTCAAGCATTTGCCATAGTTTAGATTAAGCCAAATTGGGCGCTCTCTCATTCTACATTGGTACCAAGCACACAAAAACCCCGAGTAGGGAAGACTGGCGCTAACTTTGTTTTAGAAGTACACTCAGTATAAAAATTATAAACATTCATAAACGCGGGAAATTAAATTTTTTATTTTAAAATTATCGATTTTTTAGATATGACAGTGTTTAAATATCTAAACCACCATCAAATAAATTCATTGTTACAAAAGTAATAGTAAATAAAAGAACCGATAATGAAATTTCATATTTCATCACCTCAGAGAGGTTGATTTCCCCGTTGCTGCTTGCTGCTAATTCTATATTTTATTCTACCGGAAATATCCACGTTTCATAAACCTAACTTTATAGCATTTACAATTATACTTCTTGCTTCTGAATGCACGAGTTTTCTTCATTTACATATCATTATAATCCTACGCAAAGAGGAATTTAGTATTACATAAATATATGCTAACAAAATATTATTAACGCAAGCTAATAGGTAATTGTAACTTAACCTAAAATTATTGAAATAATAATACTTACGATTTGAGGTTATAAAACCGAGCCGCCCGAAATTAATCGAGGAATAGGTAAACAATAACAAAAATAACTATCAAAGAAGAGCAATACTAACAATAATAGCAATCATTAACAAAGAACAACAAAACTGGTTAAATCTCAAAAATCTGAAAATTAAAGATTTCTCTCTGACGCGTTTGTGTTTTTTCGTGTGAATGTACTTCGACGCCAAGATTTCTTTTTATTGGTTCTTTGGTTCCCCTTACTTGAATTTTAGATTTAGTCAAATATTTTCCTCGCTTTTTGTGTGCTGGGTGGTACTGTGGATTTGTAAATAGAGACCACAGCTTTACCACTTCTTTAAAACAAGTTAACGACTACAGAATTAATCCAAATTTTATGTTACAGACCACTGTTGCTTCTATGCTTCAAAGGGTTCCAGCCGGTGCATCTGCTAGGCAAATCATCCATTACGCACAACTCGTCAAAAGTGGTAAGTAGAGTGGCAGTTTTCTTTTCTGCTAATTAGATGGGTGCCTCGTGAAACTTCACGACCGACGGAAAGTTCAAATTCGAATTATCTGTTTGCTTTTTCAGGACGATTCCAAAAATGGAGCTCTAATTCGCATGCTGAAGATTACAGTCTAGATAAAGTAACATCGCCAATGATCCTGATGTATACGCCCGACGACTCTGTATCCTCAATGACCGATGTGGAAATGCTCAAGAGAAAATTGCCCAACGTTAAACAAGCCGTTAGTTTGAATATGCTCACCAACAACTTGGACCTGCTGCATGCTAAAGACGTAGCAGATGTTGTTTACAGCAAAATGATGAAGATGATGAAAAATATGGGCCATAACGCCTAAGCTATAAGTGTATAAATGTAAAGACGTGTAGGAAGCAATGTAACGCAAATAAATAATTACAATACGTAGATTTGTTGCGATTACCAAGTATCCTATCGCAAACTTCAAAGCACAATCTACTAAAAACTATTTGCAAAGGTTATGCTACTTCTGTCATCTAAAACATAATTTTTACAATTAGCTATTAGGTACTCAAAATAAAAATGATAACATAAAAATGTTGTTTCTACTATATTTTATAAATATTGCACAAGTACATACAGCAAATGTTATGTTAAGATAAATAAGCTGAAAGTTTAGAAAGAAAACCATTTATACATCTTTCATTATTGCAAAGTGATTCTTATATTTCTCTTTTATCTTCTAGGGAGAATTTTCGATAATTGAGAAAAACATTTTTAGGACCAATTTGCACCTCCGCCATGCGCTATTTGGTTTCCCAAACATTTAAAAAAAACACAATTGAGGCGAAGAACATGTTTTATTAAAATAATAGAAAACATGTTGACTCCAGTCACAAAAATGTATTTCAATGCTGTAATCTGTGTACTATATACAGGGCGTTCCGCAGCTGGAGGACCATATACATATTCTTGAGGACGTTCTAATTCAAAAAGTCTTGATCAACATACAGGGTGATTTATAAGGTACGGAGGAGATTTTTAGGGTAGATAGATGGGATCAAAGTAAACATTTTTTATTAACAAACATTTGATCTAAAGCCAATAACAAAAAAGTTACAGTCGTTTAAAGGTCTTAAAAAAAGTTTTTGCACTCCTTGCGTACAAACCACGTTTTCACGCACTCTATTGAATCACGGAAACGCCTTCTTTACGGTCATTCTACTACTTTGACACACACGTGCGTGATTTACGCACCGTTTTTTCTCAAGCAAATTGATAATTCCATAATAAAATAATTACTATAATATTAAAGATATATAAAGAAAATGTAATTTACTGCCATCTTTACTTCAAAATATTTAAAATTACCTCAAAAAAATATTTATTTAAATTTAGACAATTAATACAGTGCCATCTGACAGAAATTTTTGCTATGCATCGCCGATGTTCGTAGAGTGTCGATGTAGCTACACCCTGCATTTAGCTGTTATTAAATACGCATTTTGCCACTGGTAAAGTAACATTTTATTTTGTAGTCAACGTAAAATGATTGTATCTATTGCAACGAAAGCATATAAATCAATCAATTTAAAAGTTTTGTTAGAACTGACAACTACTTAGCTAGATACCTACTTTACCGACATAATAAATGTCAAACTATTTCTTTTACGAAGAATATCGAAATAAATTCATATTAAAATATGATTCACTTTTAGTAGTTGTGCAAAAAATAGCACACATGTCCTGTGTGGGAACAAGTAATTCTTGTTCCTGCACGTATCATGTATAATACTATTTCCATTGATTGAGTGAGAAATTAAATTGTTTTCCAGAGATTTTTTCCAAAGGAATAAAATTTCTTTGTTTCTTTGGAAACGATATAATTTCAAACATAGAGAAAAAGACATGGTGCTCACTCCGATGCTAAATTCTAAAACTAATTTTTATTTCAATGTCATAAATTTTTTATAATTACTTATATTATTGTCTTATTATTAAAAAAAAACGAATTTGAATTTTTTATCGTTTATCAAGAAAAAATATTTTTTACAACTTATTGAAAACTTGTACATAATTGTAATTTTAAATTATTTATTTACTTATTTTCAATTTTAAATAATGCAAAAATGTCGTTTTATTACATTAAGCACGTTTTTAATAGTATATAATGTATCAAGTTTTATAAACGTTATTTTAGACACGATTTTTATTAATCACGAGCGAAGCGAGTGTTTAATAAAATGAGTGACTAATAAGTTTATAAAACGAGTTGCATACTATACTTTTTCTACGACCACAAATTTAGAGAATATAACATCATATTATTTCATTAAAATGTTGACATTTATTATATTAGGTTAAATTATGCTTGACAAACGTCAAAGTGTCGGTGGCTGTGGCTAATAAAGCAAATACTATTTAAACCTAACTTCACCCCATGACTAAAACATCGTTGCCAACTTCAGCTCATGACTAAGAGGCTCTTTAGTCATAGGTTATGAAGGCATGATTAAAAGGTCACTTAGCGACGTGTATGTTAGTATGTTAAATGGCATTTTAGTTACAGGAGTAGAAAAAATAACATAAATTTAATAAAGACAAAAAATTATTAAATGGAAATAGAACAATAACTACATAAGTATAAAAATTCACCAAAATCACAAACATCGTTCAAAATGCTGACCCTGCTTTTCAGCACACAGTAGAGCACGACGAATCCAATTTCTCGACACTTGCGGAAATTGTTCTCGCAAGTCCTCTGTAGTAACTTTGATTCGAGTGCACAAATCTTCAATGGTGTCAACTTCAGTTGCATGTACCCGGTCTTTCAGGTATCCCAATAAGAAGAAGTCCAATGGGTTGAGATCAGAGCTGCGTGGGAGCCATTAACAACCTTTCTCTTGGTCTTGCTCTTCGCTTCACTCCTTGACTGATCCACTCCTTAACACCACTTCTGTGACTCTATTATACGGTAATCGTTCTACATATCCCAACCACCGTAACTGTTTCTCTTTCACTATTTTTTATTACGTTAGTTTCTCCGTACATTTCATCCACATTTCTCCCACCTTTTTTCCAACGTAAATTTTCCGTACAACTATTATTTCCCAGCACTGAAGTGTCTGTTCATCTCTTTTATTTAAAGTCCATGGTTTACATGCATATGTCACTGTCGGCCTTATCACTGTTTTAAAAATTCGTTTTTACAAGTTTTGAGTTAAGTTCTTAGAATTTAACAGTACACTCACTGCCCAAATTGCCTTATTTCCTCTTAATATTCCTGCCTGTATCTCCTTGCTGCTGTTGTTATCCTTTGTTATTGTTACACCTAGGTAGGTAAAGCTATCTACTTGATCAAACTTATATTGCATTTGTTAGCTGTTCTTATTTTAAGGTCTTTTTTCCTTTTCCTCGTTTCTTGTGCTTCCCATAATCATGAACTTTGACTTCTGTTCGTTTATTCTCAGACCTATCTTTCCTGCTGCTTTTTCTAAGTTACCTACTGCCTTCTTTAGCTGTTTCTCCGTTGTTGCTATTATTGTCAGATCGTCTGCATACAGAGCCGTAACTAGGGCTTGGCCAAGGTGGCATTTGCCACGGGCGCAAGCTTCAGAAGGGCGCATTCCGCATTCCATACCCCCTCCAGCTAGTAATCGTCAAGCGTCAAGCGCCTCTTGCGCAACACTCCAGAACTTTAAAAGCGCGCTTTCCTCATTCTATACTATATAGGGTGTTTCAGGAGGAAGTGCAAATATTTTGGGAGGTTGTAGTATGAATTATTCTAAGTAAAAAATTTCATATGTACATGTGTTCTATTGTTAATAGATACTAAGATACGAGAAATAAATTATTGTTGATTTTTAATAATAACAATCAAGCCAACTTTTCGTATAAAACAAATGACAAATAATCGTAATTGACATTTATAAAGTGTAACGTAGTTTCAATTGAATTTACCTAACCCTTGAATTTAATTATTGGTAATAAGTAAAAATAATGCCGCACATTTTTACACATGCAGAATATTCTGATATCGTATTTGTATACGGGTTTTGCTGCTCGCAGAGAATATCGTCGACGGTTTCCTAACCGTAGACTTTCGAATGCAAGAGTTTTTAGTAATGTTTTCAGAAAATTTCGTGAAACTGGCAGAGTTCCCAGTAGTTACATTTCTTCTGAAAGAGCAAATGAACAAGATCTGAATGAATTAGAAAATATTCTTGAGTCGGTAGAACATAGCCCTACTACAGGTACACGAAGAATCTCTACTCGTATCGTTGTTCCATATACAAGAGTTTGGCGACCATTACGTCAACACGGATTGCATCCATATCACTTGCAGCCGGTGCAACACCTTCAACCAGGAGACGAAGTTGATCGATTAGAGTTTTGTCGGTGGGTCGATGGTAATCGTCAATTAATTCCATCAGTACTGTTCACCGACGAAGCTACCTTTACCAGTGACGGTATTAATAACAGCCATAATTCACATCGATGGTCCGACGAAAATCCATAAGCTGCAGTAGAAAGCAATTTCCAACATCGCTTCTCTGTTAACGTGTGGTGCGGGATGATCGACAATTTATTGATTGGGCCTGTTGTGTTACCAAATCGTCTTACTGGACCTCTTTATCTGGAGTTTTTAGAAAATGATCTTCCACTACTACTGGAGGACGTTCCCTTTGCTACAAGAAGAGATATGATATGGCAACAAGAGGTAGCTCCTGCTCATTTAAGTCGTCAGGTGACGCAACATCTTAATAGAGTTTTTACGGAACGATGGATAGGCCGCGGTGGTCCCATTAATTGGCCACCGAGGTCGCCAGATCTCACCCCACTAGATTTCTGTATGTGGGGGTGGCTTAAAAGTGAGGTGTATAAAGTAAAAGTAAACACCAGAGACGAATTGATCGCTCGAATCATGGATTGTGCGGCGCTCATAAAGGAACGCCAAGATGCTATTAGAAGAGCAACAAATAGCGTTACTAATAGAATTACTAAATGTATTGAGGTTGGCGGTGGAATTTTTGAACCACTAATGTAAATTTGTTTAATTTTGATTTTTATTATTAAAAATCAACAATAAGTTATTTCTCGTACTTTAATACACCTTATAATGACCGTATCTCAGTATCTATTAACAATAAGCCACATGTTCATATGAAATTTTTTACTTAGAATAATTCATACTACAACCTCCCAAAATACATGGAAAGTAATCGACAGTCAACATTAAGATGTATAGTGAACATGGACCCAATTTTGGTGACAATATTGAGTTTTACCCATTGACCGACAACAGAAGGTTTGAAAAAGCATGGTTCACAAAAAGCAATGGCAAACAGGGAACGAATTGCAAGGAATTGGATTATATACTGCAAGCACCTAGATTCACTGTTTTGTTTCCCATGCGTACTTTTTAGCATTGAAAGTTGTGTCTGGATAACAGGTTTCAAAGACTGGAAACATTTAAACCCTATGTTGCCTCGTCATGAAAATTCTGTAAATCATAGGAAAAATTATATACGGTTGAGGGCATTTGAAAAAAAGTTAAATGAAGGTGGATTTATAGACGATCACTTTCTACAAACTATACAGAAAGAAAAAATAAATGGAGACACATTTTAAAGGTAATACTTGATGCTATTTTACATTGTATAAAAAACAACGATGCGCTGAGGGACCTCTGAAGTTATTGGCCATCCTAATTGCGGAAAGTTTTTAAATACAATAGAGTTGATCAGCCACTATGATCCTATTATTAAAAATTACATTGAAAATCGTGATAAAGGTCAAGTATCTTACTTTTCACCAGCGATACAAAACGAGCTCCTTGGTTTAGCAGCTAAAAAAGTCAGACGCCATATTATTGAATATATTAATCAAGCAAAATACTTTTAAATTATGTTTGACTGCACCACATATGTTTCCCATCAAGAAAAAATGGTTCAGATAATCCGTTATGTTAATGTTGACAGTGATAGAAAGTGCACCATAGAAGAAAGTTTCATTGACTTTATTAATACAAGTGAAAAAAGTGGAGAAGGTCTTGCCAAAGAAATCGAACAAAAGCTGACTGCTGATGGGTTAGATATAACAAATATTAGAGGGCAATCGTATGATAATGGTGCCAATATGGCTGGTTTCTACAAAGGTGTTCAGGCCAGAATTCTGCAACTGAATGATAAAGCTGTATTCATTCCGTGTACCGCGCACAGTCTTATTTAGTAGGAGTTCATGCTGCTCAAACTTCTTCAAAAATACAAACTTTTCTTGGAACTGTACAACAGGTATATAACTGTTTTGTTCATTCGTCCGGTCGCTGGGAATTAATAAGGTTTGAACTCAAATTCACTTTAAAAGGAACAAGTGATACATGTTGGCCATCCAAGGCGAATGCTGTACACATATTAAAAACATTTATTAACATTTTCGAAAATATTATTTCCTCAGAAAGTAGAAAAATGACACAGTTGTACAAGCAAAGTCATTGTTAAATTTGATAAAAAAGTTTGAATTTGTTTATTATTTAATACTGTGGGACAATATTTTAAGTAAAATAAACCGGATAAACCTTGCCTTGCAAGAAAAACAGCTTGACATATCTAAAGGTGCCCAAATGCTAGAAGGACTTTTGAATGAAATGAAACACCATAGAAGAGATTTTTTAAAATTCTTAATTCAAGTGTCAGAGACCATGGCGAACCAAATAGTT
Source organism: Agriotes lineatus (assembly GCA_940337035.1). Classification (NCBI taxonomy): domain Eukaryota; kingdom Metazoa; phylum Arthropoda; class Insecta; order Coleoptera; family Elateridae; genus Agriotes; species Agriotes lineatus. The sequence continues at coordinate 13,477,913 of OW679197.1, forward strand.
ACTGATATGGTACTAGATGAATCCAAAAGAAGAAAGAAACCAAAAATGAGTGGAGAGGAAGCAGATGACGAGGCTCACCTTTTCGATTCCAAAATACATTTGAAAATTAGACTCCTGCAAGTCATTGATTCAATTATAACACAGATTGGGGAAAGATTTGTTGCCCTTAATAAAGGGTGTTCATTATAGTTTGTGGTCTAGTCGGCTTTCGAACTGATGAAGTCATGCCGAGCATTAAATCATATGGCTGATAACTGACACTGGTGACACTGTAAGTCTATGTCAAATTCGATGTTAGCAGGTTAGGTTTTCCGTTAGTCTGTGTCAAAACTGACGCAAAACCTAACCTGCTAACATCGACTTTGACATAGACTTACAGTGTCACTAGTGTCAGTTATCAGCCATATGATTTAAAGCACGACATGACTTTATCAGTTCCAAAGCCGACTAGCCAACAAATTCTAATGAACACCCGTTACTATGACAGATGATTTTGGTTTTCTCAGCGGCCGCGGCCGTGCTGTCGAGTCAACGTCCCTACGTTCCACGTTTTTATTTTGTTTTAGTAGTTTTAGCGCACTTTTTTTGGTTTTTGTTCATTACTTTTTTTTTGTTCCTTTACCTAAACGTTGAGAACGTGATACTTTTAAGTTTTTTTGTTTGTGATATTTTATTAATAATATGAAATAAGAATGCATTTATATTTTAGTTACTTTTCTTTGTTTAAATATTTTTTTTAAATCAGCATTTTTTTCACCTTGGATATAGGACGCAAATTGATAACCTGTCACAGGCGCAAACAGGTGTAGTTACGGCTCTGTCTGCATATGCTAAGCATTGGTGTGTGTTACCATAAATCGTTCTTTGTCTGTTTATCTCGCTACTCTTTATCACCTTCTCTAGTGCTAAATTGAAAAGTGCTTTTGACAGTGGATCTTCTTGTCTTAGTCCATTTTCTATTTTAAATACTTCTGACAGGTTTCCATTGATTCTTACACTGCCTTTTGTTTGCTTCATTGTCATGTGTATCAATCGTATTAGTTTCCGGGGTATTTTCAGGTCTTCCATGGCTTCGTATAACTCGTTTCTTGACACTGGGTCATATGCCTGTTTGAAATCGATGAACACTGTATACAGCGTTACTTTATATTCATAGCACTTACTTTGGATCTGTTTTAAAGAGAAGATTTGATCTGTCACTGACCTGCCGCTTCCAAAACCGCATTGATACTCCCCGACTGCTCTTTCTTTGTATGGCTTCAGTTTGGTTTTTATATAGTATACTAAGATTTTATACACGGCATCAAGCAACGCAATTCCTCTTGAAACAATAAAGAAGCCGACCTGCGATTAATTAATAAAATTAAGCAATGGTAGTAAAAATCGCAGATCAACCTCCCTACAGTTTATACACCACGGCAGCTCTGAAAACTCTTTACTCACCGCGATGGCCCTAACTAACTCAAATTTCGCCGGCCTTGGATCGTAGGTTCAAATCATCAGCTGTGTACCCTAGAATGTCTTCAAAAAAGGAAAGGAAATGGAAATGGGCGCCAGAAATCAAAAGATTTCAAATAATAAGAGGAAATAAACTGCAAGTGACTAGCGTTTAATTAATAATCAATAAAATAATCTTGTAGTGTCAGTAGTAAATAATCAGAATAATTAAAATGCAAATAATGTTATAACAAAATTGTGTACGTAAACTGAAGGTTGCGACAGGCATAAAATCAAAAAACCCCTTTCGGGTTATTTTAATAACTTTAACAACAAATTATTCGTGGGATAAGCTTATCACAGTCATTTAATAAAACCTTCTGTTAGGCTATTGAAAATAAAAAAGCGTGACTGTACCTTTTACAGAGGGTCAATACACATCAAAATTGCAGCTTTAAATACTGAGCATAATTAATTATAAGCATAAAAATTTAAATATAAAAAGCAAAAGCATGTATGAAATTGAACATTACATGTTAATAATGGCAAAACGTATGAATTTAAATTCCAAATAATTACTGGTTTAGAATGTATAAAAGTAACATCCAGGTATTGGAGATAATTTGAGATTTAATCCCGGAGTAGCACTAACTAACCTCGCTTCTCCAACGCTCATAAACGGCAAACAGGCAAACACCGGCTAGAGGCTGCTACACCCTTCAGTTCAACATAAAGTGGTGGTGAACTGCATATAATGGACGAGGTCGCCGTGGATGCCCGGTGATTAGAGCGGCAGCATCCACACCTTGCAGCCAAAAACGAAGAACGCCAGCAAGTGTCGAAAATGAGATTAAACTAGCCATAGTTTCCGAGATGAGTTCGTGGATGAAATTGGTAATTAAGAGCTAAGAAAAAATGTAATTACTATGGAGATAATAAAACAGAAAAGCGCCATCGTACCTGATCATAATCAGCCCTTAGGAACACAAAGCTCATTAGAATAATTGAGCGCACGTAATTTGACTTGAACAAACATAATTGAACCACGCCGGTCACGGCGAGCCAAAAATAGCAAGTGCGAGATACGAACAATTCAAGCCCAAAAGAAGGCTTGCACTCTGATAAGAGATAGCGCGGATCGAGAGGGCATCGCGCAAACGAAAGGAACTCGATACAGGTACAAACTAAGCTGCTTTGGAAAATTGAAGAATTTGAAATTCAAAGAATTTATAATTCAAGTAAAAATATACAGGCTAGGCCTGGAATAATTGGATAACTGGCGAAACAATTAGGCTAAGCCAAAAAATTGTTTCACTCTGTAGTTGTCACAAACCATTCTGTCTCTTCTTTTGTGTAGCGGAATTACCACAGCCTTTGTCCACTTCTCAGGCATTTCTTCACTATTCCATATCTCCACTATTAGTTCATATAATCTTTTTCGTAGTTTGTTCCTTTCGTATTTGATTAACTCTGCTACTATACTGTTTCCTCCTGCGCTTTTATGATTTTTTAGGTTTTTAACTATTTCTCTGAATTCACTCTCGGTTGGTGGGTATACTTCATCATCCTCTTCCGCCTTCTCCTCATTTCTTGGTGCTTCCATTTGTTCCTCTTCATTTGTACTTTTGCTAAGTAAATCTTCAAAAAATTCCTTCAATTTATCTTCTCTTCTTCACCTATTAAATTGCCATCTTTATCTTTGCAATAAATTTGTTTACACGGAAAGCCTCCATAAACTATTGTCACCTCCATGTATTATATGCATCGTTAGTGTAATTCACCATTTTATCCGAACTAATAACTTAATAACAACCACTAATAAAAAATCTTAAATTTGATGTGTTCAAATTTACTGAAATGTCAATCTGACACTTTTCTAAATTTTAACGGCAACTTGCCTATTATTTTTTTAGTATTCAGCAGCTCTCAATAGTTGCTACAAAAATTATTGAGCATTAAAAGGAAACATTAAGAAGCCGTAATTTCTATTTTAGATTTATTTTAAATATATTTTGTAACTAAATGTGGTTCAGTTAACTCAAATATCCCCAATTTAAATTTAAAACTTAAATTACCCACATAATTTTCGAACAACTAATTCTTATTCAACTAAGCTTTAACTCGTTGTAACTTTTTAGTTATTGAGATTTTCTAAACATTTTATTGATAAAAAATGTTTACTTTAATCTCCTCTATCTGTCCTAAAAATCTCCTCCGTACGTTATAAATCACCCTGTATATTCTAAAGTGAACAGTTTTCGAGTTACGAATAACTGAAAAGTTTAATTAGTATTATTTTTACCAATTATTATTTAACCTTTACAAACCTTTTAAATCAATTTTAATATAAATGAGATTCTCAACTACCACCTCTATTATCAATGCACAGCTTAGCCCTTAGTACAATTGACATAATTGATCTTATTAGGATTTCCGGATCATTCCTGAATTGTTTGGCTACTTCCATATTTCTAACGATTAATTCCTAATTAGAAAATGTAGCCATTGCAACTCATTATTGTTAATTTTATTACTACTACCTGACATTCAATAAACAAACAAACAAACAATAGACAAAAACTAAGCAATTTAGATCAGCACAATATTTGCATTAAGATTAAATACGAGAATGTTAGAAATAATACCAATAGAACTTTTAATTTATTCGTAACTCGAAAACGGTTCACTTTAGGATATAGGTTCATCAGGACTTTTTGAATTAGAATGACCTCAAGAAAATGTATAATCGCTATAGTCCTTCAGTCGCGGAATACCCTGTATAATATGAGCAAACTGAGAGTTCATTAATAATGCCTTTTCGAATTTTGAAGTCATGTGTATTATCATACCACAAAATTATACTTACCTAATCCTTGTCACTGACATTTTATAGAAAGTGGCTGACAGTGGCTAACATCGCAATGTGATAATAACTATGATCAAGACATCCCACAATAATCGCAACGGAAATACTTCCTAAGCTTACAGAAGAAGCCGAAGAAGATTAAAACATAATTTCGTAACAAATGTCAAATGACAGTTTTATATTTTCTGGTGTTACCTACATTACACATTACTTCAAAATTTCAGAGGCACCCTTGATGAACTTTCTTTTTGCTCATACGATATTATCATTTGGATTTTTCTCACTATTATAATCACAATACGTTATTAAGCAACATTTGTTTTAACTGAAACACTTGATTCAGAAACATAAGCAACTAAAAACTAAACTGAACTTTCAACCATTTTAATACACTGTCATATTCCTCTCAGGTCTTGCCGACATGCTCATTATAACAATTCTCCCTGCTCATTTGATGGCGCAAGTAATTACAAATTAAGCAATTTCTTTTTATATAGGCTCAAATAATAATAACAAGTTTACAATCATATGGCGAGTAGGGAATACGAGGCCGACTTTTGCATTCTGAGCGTCTACTGGCTGGATCGCCTGGTTTTGGTAGTCCTTTCTCTAGGCTGTCGGGAAAGGTTAGATTCCCTAAGCAAGATGGACTAGGATCTTTGCTTGCAATGTTCGAAGGGGGCATAATCCTTTCTGAAGTAACTAGTTCAGCCAATAATGGTAATTTTAGGATAGGTGCTAGAAAGGAGCGGTGGAGAATGTAAGAGAGGCCAGGAAAGGTGGAGAAGTACTGACCCGACATTCGTCTAAGAGAAGGTACTCTGTTGACTCAGGAAAACCACCTAAAAACCTGAATCAGAGCAGACGGCCACGGAAATCGAGCCCACGACCCCCCGAATGCTAAGCAGACGTGGTAACCACTAGTCCACAGAGCTTAATGTATGTATTTCCTCTGAAGACCCTTTTTTAGTTACAATTTCCATTATTTGTAAGAAAGTTTCCCTTCGGGGGCATTCTGGTGGTTGCCATATGCTGACCCACCCTTAGCTTAATGTTTAGGTTTTAAGACAGTGTCCCCAAGCTCTCATTAGTTGCAGATGTGTTCATAATAATAAAATCAGTTCAGTGGAAGTGCTTGCGTTTTATTCTCACAACTATCATTTTTTTATATACACTCCGCTGAAAATACGCGCATACACCCTTATATGCTGATTAAGAGCTAGGGTGTCGCCGCTGGAGTCATCTCAGTCATCTGTTCTTTTGAACAACCTCTGATGTGATCTATATGTATTTTGTGAAGTTTCCCTTGATGGTCAGGCAGCTTCGTAATGACTCTTCCAAGCATCCATAGTGTTGAAGTAGAATTGTAAGAATGAAATAGGACAAGTTGACCAGGAACAAAGAAGCAAGAGGCTGCAGATTGTACTGCAGTCGAATTGAATTGTGTTCCATTATCAGACACCACCGTAGTGGGGATACCATAAAGTGAAAATACTTCTACAATAATTTTTCAAGTAGCCTCAGTAGTAACTGGCAAAGTAATTTTTACTTGGACCCATTTAGAGTTTACGTCGACAATGATGAAAAGGTAATTCTTGCGTATGGGCCCAGCGTAATCTATGTGAATGCGCTCCCATGGCACCTTTGGGTATTTCCAGTGATGTGAGTTGAATTGAATAGACATTTTTGCATGGCTTACGCACTGAGCACAAGATTTAACCGTGTTTCGGTCCTTGGGACTTTTGTTATTCTCAAAGTTTTATCACGTTTTATTCTGTCCACAGCTAGAGCATGCAATTGTATCAAAATTAACTGTTCCACTCTTTATCTCTGGGTTACTGCATAATTCAATTAGAACTTACACAAAATAAAAACACTTTAATATGAGGCAATTTGTGTTTATCTACTATAGATCTGTATTTTTAATATTAAATAAATTTCTTCAAATATTATTGTAAGTTAAAATTTAGTATTAAACTCATTTTCTGTAAGTATTATACTGTATGTTTACATAAAGGCTATTTTTAATTATATTATAATGTTGAAACTTATATCGTTTATTAAACTTTCATTTCTGGAACACTGTTATTTTATTAAATTTATTTGTCGTTAATTTTCTATTTTGAAATAGCAGTTTAATTCATTTTACTTACTGCTTTTGTTCTCAGATCTGTGTATTTATTAATTAAAATTGGTGTACACTTACATGGTGAAATTTTCTTTCTTCGAGCTCAAATCCTTTTTCACTAATTGGCAAAATAAACTTTGCACCAGCTATATCTTGCTTTTTTCTCGTGCCTTCGTGAGCAACCCTTCTCGTGTAGTCTTCATGCACACATAATTAAATTCTTCATTGATTTTACATTAACTTTCTTCTTAATGACACACTTATTGTTATTTTATTATAATACTTCTTGGTAGCTACATACTAGTATTTTATCTACTCCTACTGTACAATGGCCATAAATTATTATTCATAATTCACGGTTTGCAGCCAATCATAAAATTCTATTTTCATAATTCAATAGTTTGCAAGTTGCAACCAATCAGAAAATTCTATTTTTATTATTCAACAGGTTGTAGCCAATCATAAAATTCATTCTTATTATTAAATTACTTTTGAAGTTAACAGCTGTCACGCTGTCAAAAATGTCATAATTCGATTTTTTTTATTATATACATGTGATTTACAATCTGTTCTATAGGAGCAATAAGTAAATTAGATTAATGTATTATACATGAAGGGAGAAGCAGCCCAGTAGCTACACTCCAAACTAACTACTTTGAAGTTATGGGTTGAATAGAAAACTTTACTTAACTAAAGCTGTGGATCTACATCTGTGGGTCATCTTCTTTTTAGTCTTCTTCTTACTTCTAGTGAAACGCTAAGAGTACTAGCTGCTTCATTTGGATTTCATCATTGACGAACGGAATGCTTGAGTCATCATATATGGTTTTGAGCATTATTCTTAAAATGTTGGACCGTAGCCTTTGGATGATCTGGGTGTTCGAAGGTTTAGCACAACCCTAAAGCTGTACCCCGTATGTCCATATCGGCTTGATTATGCATTTGTATAAGACAATCTTATTGTCTAGTGTGACTTTCGATTTTCGTCCATTAGCCACTTCATTTTTTGTATCTTCAAGTTGATTTGTGTTTTTTTGTTCTTAATGTGGGGTTTCCAAGTCAGTCTGCTATCAAGTGTTAAGCCTAGTAACAGCTACCGCATCGTAACCTTAGAAATTTCAAGCAGCCAGCTCTCGGGTGCAATCGCATCATATCGTGCACTTCGGCTGCTTCCAAGACCACTATTCGCTGGTGCGCCACTGCTGTACATTCACCTTAAAAAGCTGAAGTTTACACTTGACCCTTGCGTCTTTAAACTCTACTATTTTTTATATAGGCTTGTTTCCTGCAAATAATGTTGGTCCAATTGTTTTATTTGCAAGAACTATTGTAGATTAAATTATTTATAAAGTACATTAAAAATAAAAAGTATGGGTTTTTAAATGCTTTTAAATGAGTAAACAATGAAAGACATCCGAAATTCTAGACTGTATCAAGGCTTAATTAACAATGCACAACGTTTAATTAATCAGTTACAAAAATAAATTTCATCTTCCAATTCCTCCTCGTTTTCTCTTGTATTAACAGTCCCCTCACGGAGACTCCGGTTGCGGCGGAAGCATGTTTTTTTAAGTTCTGTTTCTGATGAACTGGTAATGTCAATTTCCTTATTAACAATCGCCTTTAGAAACTCGTACACTTTAAACACCACTTCGCAAGTTTGAAAACGTAGCCCTTTTCCACTACCCAATTTGGACATTGCGATAAAAATAAAACACTAAAGTACATTTTCGGCCGAATATAATATGTAAGCATTAATAAATCATCAATAAACTATTGTACTTAAGAGAACCAATTAGGTACAATTTCACTAAACAATGCTTAGATAACATATGTGATTTTAATTATACTGAGAAATTCCATTGCAATTTTGTACAACACCTAATTACCCACCAGCCATTCTTATTATCGACGGAATTTATTCGCTTTTCTTAAATGTACAACTTGTGTTTTAAGAGAAGGATATAAATTTCAGTATATACATCTTTTTAAATTTTATATAAAAAACAAGAGCGAATGCATTCCCATAATAATGAAACATGTTTTTAATCCTATGTTCCCATTCTTTTCGTACCGCTGGCGCTGCTGTGCTGTTGCAACTGAGCGCTTTCGAATATATGTACTTTTAACTCGGAGTGTACGCTTACCCTTACACTGTATCGTATTGATGAGCGAAGTGAAACTTTTTCTAAGGTTACGATGCGGGAGCTGTATTCTATCTCTTCTTTCACAGAAAGATGAATGCCGTTTATTATTACTTCGGGACATGTGCAGACTTTTGTTGATTTACGGTGATATTCCACTTGGCCAGCCAGATTTCAAGAACATTAACGTGGTACTGGAGCTGTTGTTGTAATTTCAGCAGTAAAAATTAGGTAAAGGAAATGCCCCAGCACACTACCTTGGGGAACTCCGGACTTGGTAGGGTAATAAATGGATGTTTCCAGTTTATATTTGGTTTGGAAGTAGCGGTCAGTCAGGTAGGACTTTAACAGGAGGTAGTAAGGTGTGGGTAGAGTAAGCTTCAGTTTAAATAGCAACCGTTATGCCACACACGATCAAATGCTTGTTTTACGTCGAGGAAAGCAGCAGTGAATATTTTCTTCTCTTCAAAGCTTTTGAGTATTTCGTTTATTATTCTATAGCTTTGTTGGGTTGTTGAGTGAGTTGCTCGAAAGCCAAATTGATGAGATGGTACTATTTCATCCAAGTCAATTGACTTTTTAAGTCTTTTCAGCAAAAGTTTTTCGAATATTTTGGACATAGTTGACAGCAAGCTGATAGACCTGTAGGATGTTCCTTCATGTGGTGGCTTTCCAGGATTGTGGATCATGATTATTTGTGCGAATTTCCAAATTACTGGATAATAAGCTAACCTAAGCATGCTATTGTAAATGGTGGTCAATAGTACTATGGCTTTTCTTAGTAACTCTTTGAGTATCAGCGGAGTGATTAGGTCGGAAATATGAACACAAAACTCCTATTGCCTAGGAGTAAATAGAATATTACATTCGCGATTATGGCCATTATTCGCTCAGCCTTCGGCTTGTGGCGCAAATGTAATCTTCGTGAATAATGGCTTTCATAGTCCCTCATATAATAATATACCTACTATTTATTGATAAAGCTGAATTTTTATATCATTATCACAATTTTTCTAGACGGTTGTCATTAAAATTTATTTTACTCTATATTTTTTCTTGTTATTTATTAATTGGCCAAAACCTTGGATATAATTACATTTGAAATATCAAAATTAGAGATTCCTACTTATCAACCTTTATGGTGTTTTAATTTTACAAATCACCTTTTTAGGTTAATTAGTCATTAAATGTGTCTGCTTTCAACTACTATGCATCATTTACGTTTTTATGCAACAATTATGTAAGAAATAAATTTACGTTTTATCTATTCTGATAATATTTACTTATTCAGATAAAGCCTGACAAACAGAACGAAATTATTATCTTCAACTAATTAGAATTACAGTTGCAACTACAAATAGACAAATAACTGGTATCGTTTGTAATTTCACATGTAAATTAAATTAATAACTATGATTCTATCTAACTTATTTGTGTTTCAGCTAATGGAAAGTAAATTTGTAAATGAACTGCCAATACCATTGTAGAAAATAGAATTTTTGGATGACAAAACCGTGCTGCTCGACTTAATATCCTTTTCATTTGCTTGATTACACACAATTGTCACATGACTGATATAATCCAATCTGAACCATGCATTTTTTTTAAATCGGCCAATCCCGAACTGATTTCCTGATAAGCGCTCTTGTGCTGCTTATCAAGCGATAAGCGCCCTAGTGCTGATTATCGACCCTGTAGATGGTGTCATATTTGGAAAAATAAATGCAAGAAACGAGAATTTTTTAGTTTTTTTTGTTATTAGATCAATTTTAAATCATATAATTCGTACATGGGTTTTGTGTAATAATCAAGAGTAATACCACAAGTAGTGGATATATTTTTGACAAATATTTTGCCGTTTCCATGTAAATTATTGCGTTTAAATTTCACGATACAAAATCACATTTAAAATGTCACGAACCGAAGGCGAGTGACATTTAGATGTGATTTTGTTGAGTGAAATTTGTAATAATTTCTATAGAAATGGCAAAATATTTAAAAAATATATATCCACTTCGAGTGGTATTTGGGACAACTTTTTAACAATATTAATACATAACGGTTAAATTTATTGAAAAATAATCCAACAATTAATATAATTATTTATTCTCAATTAAATTCAGCGGAATACTTCCAAAACACAACATTTTAAAATTTTTAACGCAAGCCAAACTTTGTTCACACAGTTTGTTGGTGTTTAGTTTTGCGTAACCTGGCGATATCACTAAGGACAGAACATAGTTGCTAACCGATATTTCGCAACAAGACTATTTAGTTTTTGAGTAGGTACATTGTTTTGTGAATATTTTGCATGGTGCCCAATATTCACTGATATACTGCTGTAATTGGTTGAAAAAAGCAAATGTCTGCAATATGATTGGTTTATATGTTATAGTGTTGAATAGTCTTCAAAATATAAACGCGGGCAATACACTTACAGATAATTTTGCCCGTGCCATGAGTCATCGTGCTGGTTGCCCTTAGAAAACTACCCTCGGGCAACCCTCAGGACAGTTTTCATTGCAACCAGCACTCGACTCTTGGCATGTGCAAAATTATCGGTATGTATGCCTCGTCCTTGTTACATTACTAATGATAATTATGCTGTATGTTAATTATATTTTATTTTAAATGTTTTGCCGTTGTAAAACCATATCAATATTTATCGACAGTGTAGTGTAGGATTCACTTTTCGCACTCAAATGCCTGCAAAGTGATCATTTTCTGCAACGTTATAATCGTACTATGATTGGCTAAAACTGACGAATGTTAATTTTTATGGCAAGTGTCAATTTTTTTTGACAAATGTTAAATTGAAAAACTACATTTCTTGCAAAATGAGAAATCTTACATGTTTGGAACTTTCTGAATTATGTTTTTGTCGGTTGAATATGGACTATACAGGCTGTTTGTAGATTTCTCGACAGCTCATAACTTCGTTAATAATAGAGATATCGAAAAACTTTTCTTTGTTTTAAATGACAGTGCACAATCTACAAACTGACGTAAACCAATTTAAGCCAGGGCCTCCTATTTTTGGGCAGTGATACACGACTTTGGTTTTTTAATGAAACACCCTGTATAGTTTTAGATATTTACAAACAGCGCTAAAGCTGCTTTATGATAGCATATTTAAATTTAAATTTAGGAACTTATTATTTTTCAAAATAAAAAAAATTGCTAACGTTGGCAATTAATTATGCAAAATCACTAACAATTGAGCACGAAATGCAAAACAAACTCCACTTGGTTCTAAAAATTTCTCATGACCGTTTAACGTTTCGCCCAGCGCAAATTAATTCACGCGTTCTCCCATGGCGTAAAGCACGTCAGGAATCGGAGCGCTGCCTCTTTGTGCCGCGCGGACAGAGATAAACGACGTGATCGCGGAGAGTCGCAGGTACACCGCCGCGCATCCAAAGAAAGGATCCCCTACTCTAATGAACCGGCTTGGACCGCTGATTACGCCAGCCCATTGTATATAAAGAGAAATTGAAGCTGTTATAAGACAGAATTTTCCTAAACCTTCCTCCTAACCTAATTCTACTCAGGAGGGTCTATACACTTTTTGAAAGGATTCCTGCCAGTTGTCCAATACCTAGTTACTAAGACGGCTAATTTAGGCTCGTCGGTGACGATCTCGTCCCTAAAACTACACCTAGTTACCAGGAGGGCTAATCCACACCTGCGAGACCCAATAACGTAAACAGCACCAAGTATGTATTTTATTAGATGTAATTCTGCCCGCATTTTTCCCGTTTGAAAAATTAAAAACCAAATTTCATTTATACACCACCACCATTGTGGACGGGCATCGCTAAAAAGCTGCTATTTCTGTTAGTAGGTCAGATGAGCAAGCTACGAGACATTGGAACTATTTTATACTGAGGCTGTCCCGAAAGTAACTGATACCGTCTGGAATCCGCCGGCCGAGACACGGCACCAAAGAGTTCTTGATTTAGTTGTTTATAAACATTGTTACATTTTTATTTTACCTTTATGAATACAACTTAATTCTATGTATTACTAGCTAAACGAATTATTCGCTTATAAATATATTCTGCGTACTTTCTTGGGTTACTAAACTTGAGCATATTAATGGTGCCTTGGCATTCTAAACTGCCTGGAGCCAGTATCGGACTGGCAATTGTAGAAAACACATTAATCATTTAAATTAAATTAAACTAGCCAGAACCGGCTACAACTGAATTATACCACCAAACGTACTAAAACAATTGAAAACCATGTTTTTTAAATAAAATAATATGAGGTTCATTGACAATAACATTTATTTTTAAATTGTTTTACGTATGTTTGACTTTTTAAAAGCTACTTCTAAACGAAATGGCTAATATGGTACATCATTGGAAAGCCCTTTTATTGTAGTTTTCAACTGTTTAATGAAACTCATATTGTTCCATTTAATAAAACACAGTTTTCAATTGTTTTAGTACGTTTGGTGCTATAACTCGGTCATGAGAAATTTTTAGAGCCAAGTGAAGTTTGTTTTCCATTTCTTGTTCGATTGTTAGTAATTTTGCGTAATTTATGGCCTACTTTAGCTAAACATTATCTGTAGTATTCATGTCACATTGTTACGCATCTCCTCGCGCAAATTTCTGTGAGTACGCCGTTTGTATTTCCCGCGCTACGCCACGCCTCCTTTCTTGGCCTCACGCAGATGAATTCTAAGAATTGGCATCTGTTTCGAGACGTGTTCTTTTCCAACCTCGCTGGCGAAACGACAAGATGCCGACGTAGCAGTTAGAATTTCGGAGAATTAATTTTGGGCTGCCGTTAGTTTTGATGGTGTTTATGTGAGCCTACACTCTTGGAGTGGATTTTCCTAGTTCCCAAATTTCGATATTAGGAAAGCTTGACTCCCACGCCGTTGCCGTTGGCGGAATTTTCATGCTGTCCCGTTTTTCTCAAATTGCCTGGAATTTGGTCCGGGGTAAGTAAAGAATTCGCTTCGAAATATTATGTCGGTCTTGTATGCTATCGTGGGCCGATTTGAGGCATTGGCTACAGCTGGTTTTCGCTTTCACGGGTGAACATTTCATGCGCTGTTATTTTTCTGGATCTCCGGACCCGCTTTGACCCCTATTACAGATGCTGTTTGAGCGCAGGAGAAGATCCGACAAGGAAGCTTACCTTCAGGTCTGATTTGTCCCAGTATCTCACGGTGAAGTCCTCTCGAGCCACCAGCTTCTGGCTAGCCAAATTGGGGCCATATGATTCCGAAAATTATGACATAATGCGGCCGCTAGTTCGCACCTGGAATCGCATTGTGCGTTTCCTCCGATACCAAGCACTCACCGGATTTGCCGCTGTAGTATTTGCCTGCCTTAAATCTATTTTAATGTGTGCATGAAGGCTATTGTTTTATTGGTGTATTAAAAACTGTGAGTATTAATTGTAATATATGTTAATTATAATTAGTTGTAGCAAGAAATATTGTGGCCACCCACGATTCTGATGGTGGAACTATATTGTGATATTTATATGTACTGTGATCCTGAATTTTTGGAAATTATACTGTGATATTTGCATTCTGGCTTTATTTGCTACTGCGACCTATACTTGAGTTGAGCTTCTCTTTCAGATTTATTGTGCTACCTGAGTTTACGTATTCTCGTTTGAATACTTGGATATACTTGCTGTTATTCGATTAAAAAAACCGTTGGCGCCCTTTTTGAGTATTCTAAGAACTGAACACGCCGAAACTAGCTCGTCGGCCGGCAATTGTATCCAAGTAGTCACTTTATGTATTGATTTTGAGAGAATAGCCAACGGAGGTTTTTTATGATAACAATACTTAGAAATAAATTGTGCTCCAAGGATAAATTGAAAATATTACGTAAATCCAAGTTTATCTCCGTAACAACGTTTAAGAGATCTAAGAGAAAGAGAGATTGATATATTAGTGTGGTAGTCGCAAAATTCAATGCACTTACTAAAATTGGACGTTTAAATATTAGATAGCAAATGTCCAAGAATAGATCCTTGGGAAACGCCAGATAATAGAGGTACAAAATTAAATATTTTCTCCTGTATTTTAACAATCTGAAACCTATATATTGTTTGAGGCGTTCACGGTTACTCGTGTATTCTTGTTAAAAAGTAATTTCGACTTAGACCGCGTAGTCTTTGTACATAAATTCCCAGCATTTTCTAGCATAATGTGCCTTGCACCTTACGAACTCGAGCAAGGATCGACGCGATGGCTATGCTCTTTGATGGCTCGTGTTGTTTGAGTACCTTGAGAACAAGGATAAGTGCGACTTTCACTGTAATGATACAAGCTGCAATGTATTGCAAAACTTTAGTCAATATGTGTGCACAAACAGCAATAAGACCAAATCTGCCTACGTATCCTCGTCCTCGACATCTGTCTTACAATGCCTAAACTCAGGGCCCCCGCAAGGGTTATCATCGTCCGCGTGCTGGAAATATTTTGGCGCCCTTTGAATATACAGGGTGTTGGGGAAATGAGTGCAAATATTTTAACCCGTAATAGAACTCGCTAAACTGGACAACTTCTCCATTTATCATTTTTTCGAAAACGCCCTCAAAACTGAGTTAAAATTCAAAACAGTTTTACTCTAAAAATGCATACCCGTCTATGTTCGTTTAAATTAAAATATTAATTTAAACGAACAGAACACAAAAAACATTTCTTTGATATTCAAACCAATAAAAATTGCATAGTTACTGATAAAACATTTAGTTCACATCTGGTCAGCAACGTACCTTATCAATTGAGGTAGGTAAGTTATTGACCGCATGTTTTTTGTGCAAGAACTTTGCAGTTTTAATATACCTTGTGTCATTCACCTTTAACGTAGATTTGCTTACCAAGCGGCTCGTCAAATTTAGGGGAGATAAATCATTGAAAAAATATGCGATTAAATGAAAAACGATAAATATAAAAGTTGTTCAATTTGGTAAGCTCGATCACTGGTTAAAATATTTGCACTCATTTCCATAACACCCTGTATGTAGTACTTATATAAATAATATTTTAAAGCATAAAAACTTTAAGCTGTTACATATGTTTTTTTTTATTTCCTGGTTTGCTGTAATATTCTTGTAGTTGTTTAAACATTTGAGCAAAATGCAAAAACACATTTTATTTTAATTTTGTAATGAAACAACACGGATTTCAAAAACTAAAATTTTTTTCTTCTATAAATTTGTTACAAAAGAAAAAACAAACCAAACAATAAACAAATAAAACATTCAATCATCCAAAAATTAAATAGGCTTTTTTCTGGATATGGCTGCTGCAAGTTCTTATATAATATTGCCAAAATCAATTTTATCGAGGATCTCTTGCTCTATAGCTAACATTGGCAAACCAATTTCCAAAATCAATTTTATCGAGGATCTCTTGCTCTATAGCTAAGATTGGCAAACCAGATAATCTTTCTTGTAACATGGTAGACCTCAAATATATATTTTTTTAATTTTAATTTTGAGAAGAATCTCCCACCAGAAGCTACAGACACATGTAAAGTAAAGCAGGATTCTTAATGAAATGGTAATATTTGGTAGCGATGAAGTTAGATTGTTTTCAAATATATATTGTAGAAGTCGAGGGGATTTGACGCTTAAGGTAATGAAAACAATCTTGGGGCTTTAGTCTCGTTAAATAAATCATTTTCTTTTACGCCAGCCTCCTTCTTTTTCTGATTAGTTAGCTTTTGTTGTAGAGCACGACATCTTTTTAAAAGATCTTCGTCATTTAATGTTTTTTGTCACAATAGGAATAGGTCATTATATCAATGAACATAGACTTCACTAAGATTAGTGATCATCATCATCATCATCATCATCATCATCATCATCATCACTTATAATCACTTATAATAATGCAGAAAACTAAAAGCCGTGTTTACACAACTAAAAGTACCACGGTTGCATTCGCCAATTTCTATTTTCGGGTTTTTGTAAACAAACTTCCCTTAACTTTTAATAGCGATATTAACACAGAAAACAATTATTTATTATGCCTATTTCTTGTGTTTTTTAAAATTACGCAGCCAGATTCAAACGGAAGTCAAATTTCTTTGATAGTCATATCTCGTCGTTGAATGCTGCCAAGCACCCAAGCAAAAGAGCCGTACATTTTAGCATAGTGTGAAAGCGTCTTCGATGCTTACGCTACATAACCTATCCTATAAATTTCTTACCTCGTGTTTTCTTTGTGTTGATTAGTCAACTACACAAAACAATAACTAATGTCTTCTAGCAGTTGCTACAAGTATTAATTCTGTGATAATGGTCTACTGTGCATCAGATAATTGTAGTACAAAGCAAGGTAAGGGAATAGCGTTGTTCAGATTTCCCAAAAATTTGCAACAACGACATTATTGGACTACATTTTGCAAAAGCAAGAATTGGGCTCCGACTAATGCTTCACGGTTATGTGAGGTAAGTACTTTTGAATAAAATTGTATCTACAATCTTATAGCTTTTATTGTCTGCAGCGTCACTTTGAAGTATCGCAAATTCAAACTAACGCTGATGGCATTAGAATATTGAAGTTGAATGCAGTACCTACTATTCTTACATCAGCTATTCCTGGGAATATTTCTGCACGTTTCGAATCTGTACCGTCAACATCCAACTCTACAGCTATGATCGAGGTATGACACGACACTAATAATAAAGCATTGAAACGCTTCATTTTCTTCTTTTCTTATGTGCTGCAGCGTCACTTTGAAGTATCGCAAATTAAAACTAACGCTGTTGGGATAAATACATTGAAGGCAGCAGAAATGTGTATAGCTCAATACTGCCGTCATAAGCAAGAAGGCGGTATCTACAAAAAAATTGAAATTGAGTTATTGGTATCGTTGGAATTGGTACAAAATTCCAATCATTTTAGGTAAGTAACAAATCGATATCTGCACTGTAACTATGATTTTCAGATGAAAAAAGGCGGTATTTACAGAAATTTTGTTACTTATAAAGCACAAGAAGGCGTCATATGCAAAATGCAAAAGTGAAAAGCAGTATCTGCGTGTAGAAGCCGCCTTCTTTTTTTGTTTTGTTAGATACCGCCTTTACTGTCTGTTTTCGTGGACGCAAATGTTCAGATACGGCCAACTGCCGTTTCATTAAATTAATAGTATCAAGTCTTCCATTATACAACATTTAAAATATTTTTTAGAGGAATTTCAATCCCTTCATTTAAATAGGATTTTACAGGTAATAAGTTTTATAAATAATTTAGTTACATTAAACAAGTTATCTAATAATAATATTCTTGTAGATTTCCATGGGCGGCCCTAATGTTGATTGGAAGTTTTTTTCTTTATTAAAAGAACATCGGATGAAGTCAACAACAAAAAAGATACTTGATATTGATTCTTGTGGGCTTCATATAGTACATGGAGCATTGCAAACTGGGCACAAATCTGCTGGCTGGAAAATGACTGAATTCCTTAGAGGAATTTATTATCTATTTAAGGATTCTCCCAAGCGAAGGGCAAATTTTCAAAACGTGACCGAATCCCACCATTTTCCCAAGAAATTTTGTGTAACACGATGGGTTGAGAATCATTCTGCAGCAACTAGAGCTATTGAAATTCTAGATCACATAAAAACTTACATAGAACACTCTAAAACTAAACTGCCAGTAAATATTTCAGTAACAAATGTTAAGTCAGGTTGTAAAGATTCATTTATAAAACCAAAATTAGCTTTCTTTGCTTTGATTGCTTCTATATTAGACCCATTTTTAAAGAAGTATCAAACTTCTAATCCAATGTTATCTTTTTTAAAAGACGATATGGAAGCATTAATCCGAAATTTATTGTGTCGAATTGTAAAAGTTGATACATCAGATTTAAATATACAGCAAATCCTACAAATTAATTTGGAAAATGCTTCTAATCTGAAAAACGTGAAGGATGTTGATGTGGGATTTGAAACAAGAAGGTATTTAAAGAACAAAAAATTAAATTAAAAAGACAAATTATTATTTTTAAAAGATTGCCAGCATTTTGTGAAGGCAACTGTAAAAAAAATAACAGAAAGATGTATAAAGTATCTGTTGGTACATGCAGTTACTTCGCTTAATTCAAAAACAATTAATACTATAGTTCATTCAAATTCAAGATAGAGCAAAATCTGCAACCCAAGTTACAAATATCAGCGGTCAGTTGATTACTAATTTGATTTTATTAAAATTTAGATCAGAGAGATATGGCTTTGTTGCCGTCTTGATGAGTGTCAAAATCAAATTCGAGGTTAGCAGGTTAGGTTTTGCGTCAGTTTTGACACGAACTGACGCAAAACCTAATATGCTAACCTCGAATTTGATTTTGACACTCATCAAGACAGCAACAAAGCCATATCTCTCTGATCTAAATTTTAATAAAATCATATTAGTAATCAACTCACTGCTGATATTTGTAATTTGGGTTGCAGATTTTGCTCTATCTTGAATTTGAATGAACTATAATTCTGTATCATGGTTAATGGAAAAATTTGATAAATTACTAGAAACATTACATGATCATGAGTTTATTACAGCGACTACAGCAGAACGATCAAAAATTGAATATGCGACATTTATTAAAACTAAGATTTCTGAAATCGCTTTGTACAGTGTGTTTCACTTTACATGGAAGCACCCCTGTATTTTCTTTGTTTTTGTACGAATCGATTTGAATTTTTTACCAGTTGTACAACTCACCAAGAGGCATCTATTCATGACCTTGAGCGCAAATGACGTTATTAGCCTGGCCTACTACGATGAAGAACATGGGTCGTCTTGTCAATATTTTGCATCGCGTTAGAGTTACAGCAAAAAGTTATTAAGAAAAGTTGTTTAGAATCAAAAGAATACCCCAGATACCGAGTTTTGTTTAATAATTCGAATTTTTAATTTTTATCCATAAATTTGTCAAAGTCCCAAATTTCAACTTTTAATTTGGTATCAAATAGTGCCATGGAGAAACAGAATTTTTATTATTGTTGCAAACGTCATTAGCTATTAATAATGGTTGAATTAAGTTTAACTGTAGCTGAGAAAGTAGAAATAATTAGAATTACTGGTGAAAATTCAAGATCCAATAGAGAAGTAGCTAGAATATTTAATGGAAGGCATCCAGGGCGTGCACCTATTTAACCTGGAACTGTTTAAAAAATTAATCAACTTTTTAATTTGTGTCAGGATAAATAGGTGCACGCCCTGGATGCCTTCCATTAAATATTCTAGCTACTTCTCTGTTGGATCTTGCATTTTCACCAGTAATTCTAATTATTTCTACTTTCTCAGCTACAGTTAAACGTAATTCAGCCATTATTAATAGCTAATGACGTTTTCAACAATAATAAAAATGCTGTTTCTCCATGGCACTATTTGATACCAAATTCAAAGTTGAAATTTGGGACTTTGACAAATTTATGGATAAAAATTAAAAATTCGAATTATTAAACGAAAATCGGTATCTGGGGTACTCTTGTGATTCTAAACAACTTTTCTTAATAACTTTTTGCTGTAACTCTAACGCGACGACAAATATTGACAATACCACCCACGTTCTTTATCGTAGTAGGCCAGGCTAATAACGTCATTAGCGCTCAAGGACATGAATAGATGCCTCTTGGTGAGTTGTACAACTGGTAAAAAATTCAAATCGATTCGTACAAAAACAAAGAAAATACAGGGGTGCTTCCATGTAAAGTGAAACACACTGTATAAAGAGGCTGAGAGACTGGATTGCTTTTATCATCGTTTGCTTGTGGGACATGAATTCGAAAATTTATGGAACATTGTTAAATTCATTTTGATTATGTCCCATGGAAATGCTAATGTAGAGGCTGGATTTTCCATTAATAAACATTTATTAGTAGAAAATTTAAAAGAGGAATCTCTTACTTGTCAGCGTGTTGTTTATGATGCTGTACACAGCAAGGGTGATGTTTTAAATGTTGTCATTAGTGACAAAATGAGATCCTATGTAAAAAATTCTAGCTTCAAATATAAGTTTGCTTTGGAACAAAGAAGAAAAGAAGAGCAACAGGAAAGTGAAGAAGCATCGCTGATGATTGCTGCGCGTACAACAATGAATTTAATTAATCAATCAATAGATCAAGAACAAGAAATAATAAATACACAATTAATAAATTGCCTTGACTTACCAGCTGATGAAAATAGCAGGAGCGGGATCAACGGAATTATAGCAATTTCGTCTTCAACAGAAATCGACTGCTGTTTCACACAGAGCAAAAAAAGTCGTTGCCGAGCGCGGGTTACACATAAGGCGTTGTCTTAGTTCGAGGGTGGTTAAAATAATAGTGGTGCGTTTCCGGAAGAGGACCAGGTATATGGGTTGTTATGTTACGCATTCAAGGCAACACATTTTTAAAAATACGAAATTCATCATTGTTGGTCCCTCTATCGGTGATAACTTTAACTAACGCCGTTGATATAATATGCAAATGCGGAAATAATTAACTTATAAAATAATAACTATACTAAAGCTATACTAACCTAACATGCCGCCCACCAAAATACAAGGTATTTTAACAATTATTGATTTGGGAGAGGACACAATTTTACTAGGGGCCGTTTTAATG
This sequence comes from Agriotes lineatus, assembly GCA_940337035.1. Lineage (NCBI taxonomy): Eukaryota > Metazoa > Arthropoda > Insecta > Coleoptera > Elateridae > Agriotes > Agriotes lineatus. The sequence goes on from OW679197.1 coordinate 13,499,085, forward strand.
TACCCTGTACAGTTTTAATTGTAGCAACGCGGGAAATACCCTGTGCGTCTGGGTGCAGCTGGATGACCCGACCCAAGCGCCAACGCAATGGGGGAGATAAATCATCCTTGATTAACACCAAGGATCCAGGTTGGAGTTGCGTAGACACTGATGTCCATTTAGCTCGTTGTTGGAGCGTATGCAGGTACTCGTGATGCCACCTTTTCCAAAAATGTTGGTGCATCTTTTGTAGCAGCTGCCAGCGAGTAACTCTATTAGAGCTTATTGCAATGTAATTTGGATCAGGGATGCATGTCAGTGGCGCTAATGTCAAATAGTGGCCTGGAGTCAATACTTCCAGGTCATTGGGATCGGAACTTAAGGGGCATAGCGGGCGTGAGTTCAATATGGCTTCGATTTGTGCGAGAACCGTCGACAACTCTTCAAATGTGAGGATCTGCTCCCCAATCACACGCATTAGGTGTGTTTTCACGGACTTGATTCCCGCCTCCCAGATACCTCCAAAATGTGGAGCAGACGGGGGATTAAATTTCCAGGTTATACCTTCTTGGTCGACAGCTGTCTTAAAATAGGTCGAAAGGGTACGTGCGGCTCCGATAAAATTGGTGCCACAATCACTCATAATGAGACCACATCGACCGCGACGAGCAATAAAACGCCGCAATGCAGCGAGGAAGGCGTCTGTGGAGAGGTCGGAAACTAGCTCTAAATGGAGCGCCTTAGTAGCCAAACAAACGAACAGACAGATATATGCCTTATATGTTTTGGCACCTCGGACTCTACCCATAGTTATGGTATATGGACCCCCAAAATCAACTCCCACTGAATAAAATGCCTTTACCTGCTGTACTCTAAAGGCTGGTAGATCGCCCATTGGTGGCTGTAGAGACTTTGGCTTTATTCGAAAGCACCTAAAGCATCTGGATAGGGAACGGCGGATAGCGCGCTGAGAAGACAGGATCCAGAAATGTTGCCTAATTAAATAGTCAAGCGTGCGTGGACCAGGATGAAGGTTTTTATTGTGAACATCTTCTATGATCAGTGTCGTTAGTCGATGAGACTGCGGAAGTAAAGCAGGGTGTTTTTCTTCAAATGATAGAAGAGAGTTACGCAACCTGCCGCCCACCCTGAGAATACCTCGGTCATCAAGAAATGGACTTAACTTTCGGAGTGACTTTGGGAGTGGCTTGTTTAGTGTTAGGTTTTCTATAACCTCATGGAAAGTTTGGCGTTGCACTTGCTTTACCAAGATAAGCAGGGCCTCATGTAATTCAATTGAAGTACAGGCACCAACTACGCGGGTTGTACGGTTCTTCAAACTATTTATAAAGCGAAGGCAATAGACAACTACCCTTAGAATCCTACTGAGCAATGAGTATTTACGTAGAAGGTGGTTCCAGGGTTCAAACAAATCGTCAACATGTGCCACAAAAACACTAATGTTTCTTTCTTCCTTTTTCACTGCATCATAAACTTCCGAGGAGTTTATTTTTAGCGTGGGCCATGCCTCAGGTGATTGCGTGAGCCACGTGGGGCCAGTCCACCATAAGGGATGGCTAAGTAATTCACGCGGTAATAGACCACGGGAAGCGCAATCAGCGGGATTATCCTCTGATCGAATGTGACGCCAGGCTGAAGGCGGCACGCGTTCTTGGATGTGGCTAACCCTATTACTGACAAAGGTTTTCCAGCGATGTGGCGATGAGTGTAACCAAGCAAGTACAATGGTGGAATCTGACCAGGCAACAACTTGCGAAATATGATTCGAATAAATGGCCATAACCGATGAAACCACATTGGATAAGAGGTACGCCCCACAGAGTTCTAACTGCGGAAGTGGGCGCCTTTTTAAGGGTGCCACCTTGGTTTTGGCGGTGACGAATTTCACAGATACATTATTTGAATGGTCTGCTACTCGAAAATAGACCACTGCGGCATATCCGGCCTCCGAGGCATCACAGAACGCATGAAGTTCGACAATCGAAGGGTTTTTTGTCAGCAGGTGCCGATCAATGCGGATGGTAGTAATTAAAGATAGTTGGTTACGATACTCGTTCCAACGATCAACGACATCATTTGGTGGTGCTGCGTCCCAATCTATTCCTAGGCACCACAAATGTTGAATCAAGCGTTTGCTAAAGAAGGTTAGCGGGGATAAAAATCCAAGAGCATCAAATATTCTGGCTATTTCAGACAGAATATGGCGTTTTGTGCAAATTTGCTCAATAGGATCAACCTTGAACGAGAAAACATCTAGTGATGGAAACCATTGCAGACCTAGAATTTTAACAGTTGATTGGGACTCACCATCAAATGATAAACCGTCTTGGCATAAACTCGAGTCCAAATTTGAAAGTAATTCAGGGACATTACTTGACCACTTACGCAATAAAAAACCTCCCCTTTTCAAAAGCTTAATCAGCTGATCCTGCACAGCACGGGCTTCTAGTAGAGAACTACAACCGGAGACGACATCATCGACATACACGTCTTCCTTAAGAACAGCGGACGCCAAGGGAAAATGTAATTGTTCATCTTGGGCTAGCTGATGAAGCGTTCTTATAGCCAAGAATGGACTTGCGGAGACACCGTAGGTCACGGTGTTTAATATATATTCTTGAATGGAGTCGTGCTCTGAAAATCTCCACAAGATTCTCTGGTAGTCTCTACATGAGGGAGCGATAAGTATTTGACGATACATTTGTTTCACATCAGCAACGAAGACGACCGAGTGAGACCTAAATTTTAGCAGAACGTTTATAATATTTGGCAATAACTTGGGACCAGAGTACAATGAATCATTAAGGGATTCTTCGTTAGATGCTTTAGCACTAGCATCGAAGACAACACGAATTTTTGTTGAATTATTCTCCAACTTAAACACACAATGATGTGGTATATAATACGCCTCGTTTGATTGTACAGAACCGTTTGCGAGAGACATATGGCCACTTTCGAGGTAATCCTTCATAAATTCAAGATATGCCTTGCGAAGAGACTCATCACGCGAGAACCGTTTTTCTAATAAATGAAAACGGCGAAGAGCCACGGATCGAGAATTAGGAAATTCAGGATTATGAGTTTTAAAGGGCAATGCAACAGTGTATCGTCCAGTAGAGTCACGATCCACTGATGAAGTGAATAATTTCTCACATATGATATCATCCTGCGAGGGCGGAATTGGGCCAGACATTTCTTCAATTTCCCAAAATTTTCTTAAAGTCGAATCTAAGTTTTGTTGGGAAAGCGAAACTAAGAAAGAATTTACGCGACTTGAATTGTCCACATGCGCCTGGCCAGATAAGACCCAACCGAAAATGGTATTCATAGCTGCGGGTGGTCCCACCAATATGCCAGGTCGTAGCAGCTGAGCAAAAATATCAGCCCCAAGTAACAAATCTACCTTACTAGGCGTATGAAATTGTGGATCTGCCAATCGAAGAGTTTTTATATGGCTCCAAGTTGACGCATCCACTGGAGCAGCTGGAATATTTCGTGAAATACACGGAATTACGTGAGCCTCAATAATATGAGATGGCTGAATTTCATCGCGCGGGTAAATACAACAGTTAACTACTCCAGATGAGGCCAGAGTAGCCGAAGATCCTATGCCCTGAACTTGAATTCTATTATTGTTTTTAACGCGTAGCCCTAAACGTTGAACACAACTAGCAGTTATGAAGCAACCTTCACTACCGCCGTCTAGGATTGCCCGTATTGTGTGTGGATGTCCCGCTGAATCCCGGATATCTAAAAGAACTGTTGATAACAGCACGAGTTTATTGGAAGTGGAGCTAACTAACGCTGCAACGGAAAGCTCAGGGTTATTAACTGCGATCGATTCGGTTGAAGAAGATGGCAGTTGCGGTTGCAAAATTGTTCCTGAATCAACAATGCGTTCAGGTTGCGAACTGAATTTTCCAAAGTGCAAGAGCGTGTGATGAAATTTATTACATTTGCGACATTTTACCTTAGATTTACACTCGCGCGTGTGATGTAATCCACTAAGGCAATTAACGCACAATTTTTTTGAGCTTACCAACTCAAAGCGCTGTTGCGGCGTTTTCTTAGATAATTCGGGACACGAGTAAGTCGAATGATCTGTATTGCAGATGAAACACTTGTTAAAAGATACCTGGGTTGATGTTACATGAAAGATCCGTTTGGATTCTTTATTTTGAATTTTGGGGTTATAGCGCTGTGCAGATGGCTGCGAATTTTTCACAGTATCCAGAACCCTACATTGACTTTCAATAAAGGTTTCAAGAATTTGGAAGGTCGGGACTTCCTGTTTTAAATCTCGAATTTCAGATTCGAATAACCTGCGTGTATTTGGATCAAGTTTGGACAATAAAGTGTTTAATAGAATAAAATCTTCAAGAGAATCGGCGATTTTTAAAGCGCGTAATGCTGCGAGGTTTTCCCGGAAATTATCAAATAATTCCCGAAGGCCCTTGGGGGATTCTTCCCTTAACGATGTTAAAGAATGCATTTTTTGCCAATAATGGGTGGCTAATCTGCGTTTATTGTCATATCGATCTATTAAGATCTGATACGCAATTGAATAATTATCCTCTGATAACTGTAGCGATTTTATTAAATTTAATGGTTCATCAGAAAGGCAACTAATTAAATACTGAAACTTCTCAATGTTCGATAGTGTTTTCACATTGTGAATCACAGTGTTAAACAACTGAAAAAAAGAAGACCAAGAGTCCAAACTCCCATTAAAGTGACGCAATTGAATTTTTGGGAGACGAATGTTACAATTTCCGTTGCCATTTCCGTTACCAGTCGAAGCCGTTGAATTAGATGTACGCAACTCCGATGGGAATAATTGGTCGTACAGAGCGCACACTTCGTAAAAGATCGCATCATAATTTTTCCTAATTGAGTCTTCAGTTTTAAAATCTGGGTCATCTTGGCTTGATATGTGAGATATTACATTTTCATGTGCAGCTTGTAATTTAGAATAAATTCCATCAACATCTTGATACCGTCTTTTAAATATAAAAGCGCGTGCGGGTTCATTTTGTGCTATTTGCGCAATTTCTAATGTTTCCGTTAATTTGTTTATCAAACTATCTCGTAGCGCACGAGTTTCAATATATTTCGCATTGATTTTAGGAGGCATTTTAAAAGCAGAAAATTGCTTATTAAATTCAAAACTAGACGAGTTTGCCGCAACAGCGAATAGTTAGCTGGAATTTGCCACTTGGCGAGACCCTTCAAAAAAGATTAGGTTTCAGCGGAATCTTAAATGGGCACGACACATGTGGTAGCCCTTAGCGGCTAAACTAAACACGGGTCACCTTCCTTCACACAAAGGAACTAAGATAACGAACTATATTTGCCAACAATTAAACAATCATGTAATTGGAAAAAGTGTACTTAGCTGTATCACAATACTGTTGCTTATTCAATTTTACTCCCCAAACGCTAAACTAACAATAACCTATACTGAACACTAAAATAAATTGCAAAATGCGGCGTTTTCACAAGGCGAATTATGCGATGGAAATCTACTAATTAATTAATTAAGCGAATATCCGAAATCGAAGGACCAAAAATGATTGCGGCGCGTACAACAATGAATTTAATTAATCAATCAATAGATCAAGAACAAGAAATAATAAATACACAATTAATAAATTGCCTTGACTTACCAGCTGATGAAAATAGCAGGAGCGGGATCAACGGAATTATAGCAATTTCGTCTTCAACAGAAATCGACTGCTGTTTCACACAGAGCAAAAAAAGTCGTTGCCGAGCGCGGGTTACACATAAGGCGTTGTCTTAGTTCGAGGGTGGTTAAAAGAATAGTGGTGCGTTTCCGGAAGAGGACCAGGTATATGGGTTGTTATGTTACGCATTCAAGGCAACACATTTTTAAAAATACGAAATTCATCATTGTTGGTCCCTCTATCGGTGATAACTTTAACTAACGCCGTTGATATAATATGCAAATGCGGAAATAATTAACTTATAAAATAATAACTATACTAAAGCTATACTAACCTAACAGCTGAAGAGAAAAGCCACGCAAGAAATATATATGCTAGAATCTAAACAAAAAAAATAGAACGCGATACAACGTATGAGTCTAACATAATTCAGACAAAAATTGCTGAATTAAGAAAGTACTTGTAATTTTTTTTTGTTTAAGTTATTTTGAATGTACAAGTTTTGATATGAAAAGTTATTTTATGTGTTAATGTTCCTTTCTGTGTTTATTATTATATAGACCGACTGAAAGTGTCCGTTCAAGAGAATGTCCGTCCAAGAGGGAGTTAACACAATGCAAATTATATGAGAGTCGGTCGGGACCATGAGAAACTGTCTGTCCAAAGGAGGTGACCGTGTATCCGCGAAGGGGAATTTCACTGTAACAGCAATAAGATAACACAAGAAAATAACACGTATTGCTTGAGTAAGAAAGAGATTAACATAATAGCAAATATTGGAGTAGGCCTGACGCACATTTAATTATGACAGATGTCAACCACACATGCCTACTAAAATAATTTTTTTTTGTATTGTCATCTCTTACTCAAGCATTCTATTTTGTTGTTCATGTTATCTCATTGCTGTTATATATCGGGTGTTCATAAACAGTCGTCATCCCAGTTGCTTTGAAAAACAAAATGTTATATCTTTGATTAATTCGTGCAACACAATGAAACGTCATTGAGTACTGTCATAGCGCATTTATTCTCAATTTTAATAGACATACGTTTCTGAAGTCGAAACCTACTGGGATGACGACTGTTTATGAACACCCTTTATAATTATGGCCCAATCCGTATTACAGCATAATTTTGATTTAGAGTAATGAAATAGTATATTGTATGTTAAGAGCTGAAAGTGCATTCTTGCCGCTTGCACGTGAATATTGCTGGTTGAGGCAAAGCCGAAACCAGCAATCATGCAAAAGTGGCAAGTGCACTTTTAGCTCGAAACATACATACTATTTTTTCGACGACTGAGCATATTATTAATGGAAAATATCATATTTTATTTTATTGCAAATATTAATTGACAATCAAGTTAACATTACTCGTGCAGTCTATTAGACATGTGACGCGATTATTTCGACAAATGACGGGCATTGTCAAGGAAACATTCGGACGTAGCTACCTATTTTGTTCACATGGAAACCCAAAACGCTCGGTGAGCAGCAAAGTGATGAAAACGCACACTCAGCGGTAAATGTCAATTTTCTGTTGTCAAATGACAGTGAGAAAAATCTACTTTCGATGTGAGTCGTCGAAAAATATGTTTCTTACGGTTCTGATCCTGGCAGTTGAAAAAATTGTATATACGCGGCAGGGCAGAACACCATTTTTCCCTCTGTTTATTTGTAGTGCTCGGCATCGCCCTTGAGCTGCAAACTCACATCTTGGTAAAAATTATGCTTTTCTTTTTCTTATAATGTATTATTTTTTCACATTGCCATTGGTGACATTAAAAAAAGTGACTTTTTGATACTTTTCATAACTGCTCAAAATCATATTGATTTCACCTAAAAATGAACTAAATGAATTAATAACAGATTCATCCATTTTCAAGTAAGCTCTATTCTATAATGTACAATGGTTAATTTGTACAGGGTCCGGCAACGAAGCGGGGGTGGAAGATATTTCTAAAACTATGAGAGTTGCATAAATATTGAGTATATAAAAGTTGTAGGTACTAAGGTGGTGTACATTACTAAAATAGTTTTGATTATACAGAGTGTCTCAAAAAAGTGTGGCGGATCAAACTTATTTTTTTTTAAATAGAATGCCGTATATTTAGGTAGCTTAAAAGTTTTGTATTGAAATACTCTTCATTTTCATATCAAGTTGTATGGGTCTAACGTCAACTGTTTTGGAGATATTAACGATTTTATGCAAAAAAATGCTGAACTTCAGGCGACTGCTGTAAGCGACAGAAAACAATTGAATGAAGGAAAACGTTACCATAAAATTAGGATTTTTGTAAACTATCTTTCAAGTGTAAAATGGTGGATCTGGGTATTAATGTTATACAAATTTAATTTCGATTTTTTTTCAAATGGAACGCCCTGTATATTTTTGTATTTCTGAAGAGCTCTTTTAATGAACTTTCTTTTGATATGTTACTTCATACCTCTTAAGTTCTAACTGTTTTTCAGATATGCGAGTTTAAACATAAAAAACAATTTAAACCCCTTAAGATGCTTTATTTCAAGGGATAAAAAACAAACGCCTTTAAAATAATTAATTTATTCCTGCATTTATCGTTTTTTCGTGTTTATAATTTCCTGCATCAACACTGACTGAATTTATATTTTCTAAACCTGATTTTGTGCTTTTATTTTTAGAGAGATCATGCGTTTAAATCACTATTTTAAGGGCGTTTGTTTTTTATCCCTTGAAATAAAGCATCTTAAGGCGTTTAAATTGTTTTTATGTTCAAACACACATATCTGAAAAACAGTTGAACTTAGAAGTATGAAGTAACATATCAAAAGAAAGCTCATTAAAAGGGCTCTTCAAAAATACAAAAATATACAGGGCGTTCCATTTGAAAAAAATCGAAATGATTAAATTTGCAAATATTGAGCACCCTATATAAAATTAATACCCAGATCCACCATTTTACACTTGAAAGATAGTTGACAAAAATCATAATTTTTTGGTAACGTTTTCCTTCATTCAATTGTTTTCTGTCGCTTACAGCAGTCGCCTGAAGTTCAGCATTTTTTTGCATAAAATCGTTAATATCTCCAAAACAGTTGACGTTAGGCCCATACAACTTTATATGAAAATGATGAGTATTTCAATACAAAACTTTTAAGCTACCCAAATATAGGGCATTCTATTTAAATAAAGTAAGTTTGATTCGCCATACTTTTTTGCGACACCCTGTATAATCAAAAATATTTTAGTAATGTGCACCACTTTCGTACCTACAACTTTTATATACACAATATTCATGTAACTCTAATAGTTTTAGAAATATCTTCCACCCCTGCTTCGTTGCCGAACTCTGTACAAATTAACCATTATACATTATAGAATAAAGCTTACTTGAAAATGGATCAATCTGTTATTAATTCATTTAGTTCATTTTTACAGTACAGTAAATATTGCCCTTCCATACTTTGACCAAAATTATTGAAAAAGATATTTTTGTCAACTACACGGAAAAATTGCATGTTCAACACATTGGAAAAGTGATTCGTCCATGCTCACGTAAAACTTTTACATTCGCTGTAAAACTCTCCCTTTTCTTAACTTGTAGAAAAATCTAAAGTACGTTTTTTTTTCTATAATAACTGTCAAAGTGTTACAATGTTGGTAGATATGTGATTAAAACGCTAGGAAATTTTTATACCTCGTGTTGGTAGCACTTTTTTAAAATTATGGTTATGTGTCAATTTTGAATGTCAAAGTTTCTTAATTTGAACTCTTGACAAATTTCTTTAATTTTGCAAACGTTCATTGTGTTTATTTTCAAATATTGTAAGTTTAATAATTAATAAACTAGCAGTCCAGTGAGACAAATGTCTCATTTAATAAAACAAAAAAGACCGTCCCGGACGGACGGAAATCACGTGATTTCTCGAAAACCGGAAGTGTCACGTGACTGAAATTCGGTTCCTGACCTGACATGACCATTCCAAACATATAACTTTAATAACTTTGTTCTCTATCTCTTACGGTTTGGCTGCTGAAACAGCGTCCCAGACAGACGGAAATCACGTGATTTCTCGAAAACCGGAAGTGTCACGTGACTGAAATTCGGTTCCTCACCTGACATGACCATTCCAAACATATAACTTTCATAACTTTTTTCTCTATCTCTTACGGTTTGGCTGCTGAAACAGCGTCCCAGACAGACACGTCTTTTAGATAAAGGATTTGCAATATTTTACTATGCTGTTCGTTTTACCCACTATTATGACATATCTATCAAAATGACAATCATTTTTTTAATGGAAGAAAAGAACTGAAAATCTATATACCAACATTATTAAAGCTAGGGACCCTGCAGGAATGCAACTTTTCCCCTAGAGTTGACCTTGAAAATTATTATAGAAAAAAAATGTACTTTACTATTAATTCACTAGCGATTTAAGAACAACTCGCTAGCATATAAACATTATAAACAGTTACTTATGGTTGCTATTATAGAGACAATAATAATAATTTCAGTTTAAAATTACAAAGAAATAATAATTAATCGAGTTATTTAACAATAACAGTAACGGCGTAACTGGAGACTTGAGTTACCGCATTTATATTTTTATGACGCTCAACGGCTTAAACCCGAAAAGAAACACAGATTGCAAGCAGCTGAAAATTATTTCGGTGGCACAAATAATTCTCACTTATAATCTCATAAGAGTATTAATTCTTTCCTGATTTTTTTTTGACTGCGTTCCAACAACGTCGTATTAATTAGGACGCCTTCCAGAGGCGAGCATTTCCTTTCCAGAAACTTTCCATTTGAAAATATATTTTTTGGAACTTTTCCTTACTGCCAATCTCTAGCGTGCTTTTAAAACTTTCTTTAGTGCAACAAAAGTTATAACATTTGTCGTACATTTTAAATGCGGCATATGCCGCGGGTTTCAGCTAGTTATATTATGAATTGAGATAACAAAAATATTTGATTTCTTTAGTGCCTTAGTGCTTTGTTCATTGGAATCGTTTGAAATTGTTGAAAAATTAAGAATTTAAATTGTATACAAATCTCTGGTTTGGCGCCCCTTTAGAGTGGCGCCCGCGTGCGGTGCACGCGTTGCACGCGCGGTTGCGGGGGCCCTGCCTAAACTGTTTGTGCGGAAATTGTATCAGGTGTCTGCAAAACAGCATAAATCTCCGACATTTGGCATTGTAACTTTCGCCCTAAATGACAACCGTTTGAAATTAATTAGTGAATACTTACTCCCAAAACATATTAATCAGAGATATCTCAATAAGGTCTTTAATAAAACATCAAAAATCATATCTGCCTATCTCCTGGTTTACAGTTTTAGTTTTCTATTTTGCACAAGTAAATTTTGCTGTTGAATGGCAAAAATACAAATGGCATATGGTCACAAAAACGTCGATATTTTAAATACAATTCTACAACGCAACTGATTCTTTTACCATTTATAAAATAGCAGAGGATAACCAGCCAACATTTGTCTCTGAAATGAAGTCCTGCTTACGTCAGCACGACACCTCTAACTTGATAATAAGTGTTTTTTATGTAGCAATCTTCAGGGGCTTAAATTGTTTTTTTTTTCTGTTCAAACTCATGTCTGAACAACATTTGAATTTAGCGGTATGAAGTAAGATATCGAAAGACTTCTCAATAAAGGAGATTTTCAAAAATACAAAAACATTCAAGGAGTTCCTTTTAAAAAAATCGAAATTATTGAATTTGCAAATGTTGAACATCCTGTATAGCATCACGAAAAACATAATTTTTTGGCATCGTTTTCTTACAATCAGTTGTTCTCTGTTACTTAGAGTATTCTCCTGATTTTCAGCATTTTTACTTCCTTTTACAGTAAAGAAAGTATTGGATTCACCCCAAAAATTCGAAATTGAGTTTTCAACAGATCTTCACGTTTTAGAGTCCCCTGAACCCAAAAAACATATTTTTTCATTGGTCTGTCTGTCTGTCTGTCTGTGTGTGTGTGTGTCTGTGAACAGAATATCTCAAAAACGAACAGAGGTATGGCGTTGAAACTTCATATATAAGTTTTGTGTACTATGTAGATAAGACAGCAAGCTTTTTAAGAAAATCGCATAACCGGAAGTAGGTGTTTACTCTTGTGATTTTTCAGTTTTTTTCGATTTTTTCAAAAACGGCTCTAACGATTTTTTTTAAACTTTACATTTTTATTACACTTTTAATGTGTATTGATGTGAGATAGTTGATTTTCCAGTTGAATACTTCTAAAGTGGGTTTCTTTTGTTTTTTTTTCTATTTTTTTTATTAACTCCTATTTTAAATAAAACACCCGGTATATTATTACATTTTCGAATTCACCTTAAAATTCTAGAGAAAATTTGTCTCTTCAACTAACGTTCTATTTTGTACCGTTTTTGTAGAATTTGTAATTTTTGAAAATTTTTGACAAATTTTTAAAAATTAAAAATGAAATTTTTGACTAATTATAAGATCACTATAAAAGGAAGTTGTGTGAGTGTATCACACCAGATTTTTTTACATAAAATCATTAATACATAACAGTTGCCGTTGGACCCATACAACTTTATATTAAATGGTTAGTATTTTAATTCCAAATTTTTACGCTGTCTAAATATAGAGTATTTCATTAAAAAGTAGGTTTGGTTTATCACACTTTTTGGCAACCCTGTTGAATCAAAAATATATTAGTACCCTCGCACCTACAACTTTATAACACAGATCCCGGCATAAATTTGGACACATGGAAAAAATTACTATTTATTTATAGAAGATATCCTTGATAGAAGTCCCTGCATCTTTTCAAACTTAAAATGTACTTGCCAACATTTAAATTTCTCCTTTCGTATACGAGACAGGTTCGAAAACATGAAAATGAACTATAAAATAAAGTACCTTTATATTTCAAAATACGCAAAAATGGAAAAGTTACTTAGACTTGAAAGAAGGTGTCAGATATGAAGTCACAGCCACCTACTATAAAAAATGTCGATGTATGTTTCTATTTATTTCTTACCACCCTGTGCATAATGGACAATTAGATGCTTCAAAGGTAATTTATTGTCAGACACGATAAAAATGTATTCTAGAACTTCAGTTTTACTCACCTAACAATCAATATTGTTAAAAACCTCATTTCTTGTGTCTAACATAAAAACCACAGGCATCTTCAAACAAATGTAATAACAAACGATCTGAGCATCAATAACAATTCTAAACGATTATATATTTTAATTGGAATATTATAACAAATATTTGGAAATGGGAGGCACATAGAATGACATTTTTGAAATTTCCATCCTTATTATTATTTTGTATGTTTAAGGTTGGTCGCTAGCTGGGCGAAACTGAAGTTCGACAGTATAAGCCGTTCACGATCTTTTTGGGTCAGGTGAGGCTATGACCATCTAGTAATTTTGTTGGCAGAACCTCTGTTGCAACTAAACTCCCTCATGGAAATTGACACTTTTTGTGTTAGGTTAGGTTGTTTTCAGTTTAAGGTTATATTTTCTGAATAGGTACATTGTTGCCGGATATTCTCTAGTCTCCACATCGACTCGCGTTCTTTTAAATTTGGTCTGTCCTTTTTAAATTGGAGGTAGCATCGCTTAATGGAAATTTTTTGTTGTAACAAAATTATTTTGGGCATTTTGACGGAAATTAAAATTATTTTTATTCGCAATCACATTGTAATGTGTCAATTTCATGACATGACAACAGCTGGGAACTAGATGATTACTTGAAACTAGCCAGGAAATTATTACATACCTGAAGAGTGGGGCGTTTCCATGGTAACAAAACATTGAGTGGGTTGTTTTCATGGTAACAATAGTATATTACATACCGAGGTGGGAAGTGTTTCATTACTGTCGAGAGATTAGGTAGTTTACCGAGACGCGTAGCGTCGAGGTTAACTTTATCTCGAGACAGGGATGAAACTTTCCACCGTGGTATGTATACTATTTTATTTGCAATCATCTAATTTTAAAAATAACTACAATTGAATTCTGAATAATAGATATCTTGATGTAGCTAATATTTTTGTTACCATGAAAACAACCCACTCAATGTTTTGTTACCATGGAAACACCCCACTCTTCAGGTATGTAATATTTTTCGGGGTATGTAATAATTTCCTGGCTAGTTTCAAGTAATCAGCTAGTTCCCAGCTGTTGTCACGTCATGAAATTGACACATTACAATGTGATTGCGAATAAAAATATTAGCTACATCAAGATATCTATTATTCAGAATTCAATTGTAGTTATTTTTAAAATTAGATGATTGCAAATAAAATAGTATACATACCACGGTGGAAAGTTTCATCCCTGTCTCGAGATAAAGTTAACCTCGACGCTACGCGTCTCGGTAAACTACCTAATCTTTCGACAGTAATGAAACACTTCCCACCTCGGTATGTAATAAACTATTAGGTACACATTTGATAAATCATTTATTTTCTTACGAATATTAAAATAATAAATCTGGCAATGTGGTGGCAAGAAAATGTCGAACAGACACTGACAGAAAAAAAGTTGCATCCGCACATTATCGAATCAGTTAGTCCAACATTGTATTATCTGTAACCTCATTTACCTTGCGGTGTCGAGGCTGGTGCTTTATGCGCTGGCATCTGGCGGTACAATGCTCAACTTGCCCCGGATTCGGGATACAGAGTTGGATCGCGCCTTTGGTGCTTGCGCAGCAACCATTGTGTGAGGTGTGTGTCTTGGTGATGTGTTGACCTTGTTACTCTATCTCTTAGGTCTGTGGTTCTGAGTAGAGCACAGTTAATTTGGTGCCCAACTGTGAATGGTCTCACTGAGCCCGATTCTAATCGCCAAGGATACGGAAAAATTCCGACCCCAGCGGGATTCGAACCGAGGACTTGCTTAATGCAAGCCTGGCGCTAACCCATCTGCGCCACGCAGTCCAACATAAAAAGAAAAAATCATAGCCAACTCTGTCCCAAAAAGGACGTAAACGGCTTATAGGGTGTACGGTGACATTTTAGTTTCGATCATAAGTTAACTTTAAAGTATCTCATTTCCGTAATACACGGGGGGGGGGGGGGGGGTAAGAAAAAACTTGAAAAAAACAGTGACTTTATTTTTCGAAGTAGGTGGCTGTGACTTCATATTTGACACCTTTCTCACACTTTTATAAATAACATTTTCGTGTATTTAAAAAAATAAAGGTACTATATTTTTGAACTATTTTTAGATTTTCGAACCTATCCCGTAAGTAACCAAAAGAGATATTTAAATTTTGCCAAGTGAATTTGAAGAGAAGAAGCAGGGAATGTTATCAGGAATAACACTTTCTGATAAACCGATAAGAATTTTTTTATGTGTCCAAATTTATGCCGATCACTGTATAAACGACTTTATTGTAACTCTTATAGTCTTAGAAATATCTTCCACCCCCGCATCGTTGACGGATCATCTATTGCTACACGCTGAAAATAAAACAAGAAAAATTTAACGTCGTCTTTGTTTCTTGTAGCTTCAGTTTTCAATATTGTTAATGCTATTTAGCACTGCCATACGAAGTTTTTTATTAAATTTAAGTGTTCTTAAATACTTATTGTAATACAACAAATATTGTTTAATAATGTTATATAAAACAGGCCATGTTTAAAGGTATAATATATCCGCCACCATTGAATAGAAACTAGATGTGCATATTTGATATCATTACAAAAGCCCGTTATGATTTGTCAAAAGCAAAAAACAAAACTGCCACTATACTCCATTAATATTAAATCATCCTATTCCTCATCATAAAAATAAAAGTACGCCACTGGCAACTGCAATCCTCCAGCGCCTGCGTGGCGTCTGACAGACTCCCCGCGCATAACCTCTTACAAATCGAAGTATCACTAACCGGCTCTTAACCTGCGTCAGTAATTGCTTCTAATACAGTAAAACCATTTTCTGGATGTGTAGTTAGTTAATTGCTCGAACACAATACCGTGTCGTCTCGTGTGTGTCTTCTAGACTCCAGGTGAGTACTCGTGTAAAAACTTAGGCTAAAGGGCAATGATGTAAACAGCAACAACTAAGTAGTTTGGGTTTCCAAGGTTATTATGGTGTTATTTTTGTAGAGCATTGTCGTTACTTTTTATTGTCCTTACGGAGCAAGAGTTTAGTTGTTAATTCCATTTCGTTTTTATGCATTAGCGAGATGTGCTTTTATTACGTTCTCCCTGGCTTGCTTTCTTTCATCTTAGAGCAGGGCCGTACTCGAAGTTTTTGAGCGCTAAAATTTTAATAAAATTTATTTGTTCTGGCCATGTACTAATCATTTTGTATTACAATAATTATATTACTAACTAATTTAAGAAAATTTGCTTGCATAACAGAATAATTTTGTATGAAAATTTTTAAATGTCAAATATTTCCAGTTGTAATAACTTGGCATAAATTATTTTTATTTATGGTCCTACATAAATCAAGTGGTGATTATTTGATGGCCCAATTGTTTTCCCATAATGGAGACTGCATTTGTACGTAAACTCAATTAAAGTTGTGCACAGTGATAACAAATAGTGAATAAAATGTAGTTCGAAGTTTGTATGCTGAATATACGAGGAGTGAGAAGTTTTAAATAATAATGTATTTAACACATCTGCAATTTTTACACTTTCATATAGGTATGCCTAATAAGTTCTTTTAATCTGTGTTAATTTATCGTTGACACCCAATGTTAAAAAAAGTTTTATATGTAATTTTACAATGTGTAAAGGGTGTTATAGGCAAATCTTAGTAACACCACTGTACTGAAGAATAGTACTCAAATAGATTCATAAACCTATAAAGTTTGAAAGAAATCAAAAGCTCAAAACAATAAAGTGCAAAATTACGAAAATATTTGAAAAGTTCTTATAAAGCAGATTGTAAATTAAGTTCTATAAAATATAATTCTGGCAAATTTGTTGAATTCTGCAAACAAATCAAAATTAACCTAATGGTTATCAAAATAACAAAAATAATTTCGAACATTAAAAGAGTTGTAAAGAGTGCCCTGGTAAAACTTTAAGAGAAACAAGAATATGCATTCAGGTTTATATTAAAATGATTTTTTTAAAACTAATTTCGACATTTCAAAAAATCACAAAAATAAATGTTGATTGTAACAGGAAACAGTTTTCAAACACTTATTCTACCTGTAAAACCCTATGATACGTCACAAAGTTAAAAAAAAATAAAGCAGTTCAATTGTATAAATAATATAACGTGCTTTTTAATATCAGATTTTCGAAAAATGAACGTTTGATGGATCCTGTGCTGTACTTTACAATAGCAAAATTAAAATCTTAGTTTTTCCAAAAAACTGCGGTAACAAGCATCATTTTTCGGCAAATATTTTCAAATTCTAAACTGCAAATTGAATTTTTGTGTGATTGCAGTACCTACTTTCCCATAATGTAGCATGGGAAACAGAAGCTATGATGCTCATTTTTTTGCTGTGTTCTCTGAAAATGGGGAGAAGTGGCTGTGGTATCATATTGGAGTTTATTTTTCTATTCTGATGAAATGAAATGTTTCTTATGCAAGTATCTGTAAAAAAAATAATTGCTTAACGAATCAGTTGATTGCTTTGATTGCTTTTATTCACTAATAAACTCTATTGTACAGGAAATATTCCAACTTATTATAATAACAAATACTTTCCAACTTACTACAGACCAAATACAATTAAATTAGTAAAGCAAAAAAACAAGTTTACATAAAAAATGGAAAAAATATAAAAATCCTAATGACTATAATTTATTTAAAATTTTGAGACTCCAGTCAAAGAGACTCATTGATTTAGATTTTAAAAACTACATTACATCCGTAGAGAACGATCTGCCCAATAATCCTAATAGAT
The DNA here is from genome assembly GCA_940337035.1 of Agriotes lineatus. Taxonomy (NCBI): domain Eukaryota; kingdom Metazoa; phylum Arthropoda; class Insecta; order Coleoptera; family Elateridae; genus Agriotes; species Agriotes lineatus. The sequence continues at coordinate 13,516,635 of OW679197.1, forward strand.
TTTGGAGTTATGTATCTATAAAAAAACAATGTGTTAATAAAATACCAAATGAAATGCATTGGGCAGGTACGATCACAAAAAGTGGAAAGGAAATTAGTGATTTGTTTCAAGATTATTTCGCAAGTGTTTTTGAGCCTGAAAGATACACTTTTACCCAATGTCTAAATAATCGATCAATAAATAATAATGTATCCTTGCAAAGCATTGTTTTTAGTGAGGCTGAAGTCTCGAGTGGGCTTCTAGGCCTTGACACCAAAAAGGGTGCGGGTCCTGACAACCTACCCCCTATATTTTTCAAAAAGACCGCATTTGAAATCTCGAAACCAGTCACACTGTTATATAACCAATTGTTAACTGTTGGGCAATTTCCAGATAGGTGGAAATCGGCCATGCTTGTTTCAATATTTAAAAGTGGGCAAAAAAAAGGATGTAAAAAATTATAGGCCAATAAGCATATTATCTGCGATTGCAAAACTTTTTGAAAAATTAGTCTATAAACACATATTTTATTTAGTCCAAAATACCATAGGACCGGAGCAGCACGGGTTTTATAGAAGCAGATCAATCGAAACTAACATGTTTGTATTTACCGAGTATCTCCACGATCACATAGACCAAAGAATCCAGGTGGATGCCATTTACACCGACTTCAGCAAGGCATTTGATAAAATAAGTCATAATATTCTACTTTCCCGTCTTGCTGAGGTAGGGGTGAATGGAAACCTGCTTAAATGGACGGAATCGTATATAAAAAACAGATCCCAATTCGTCTCAATTCAAGGTCATCTTTCCGACTCTATTACCCCCACTTCAGGCATCCCACAGGGATCGCATTTGGGACCGCTGTTCTTTATTATATATTTAAACAAATTGGGTCATGTTTTCAAACTGCAGATTTTTGCTTTACGCAGATGACCTAAAAATGTTTAAAACTGTAGAAAGCATTAAGGATTGCCAACTTATTCAAAGTGATCTAGATAGATTAGTCCAATTTTGTAACCTTAATTCCTTGTTATTAAATTTAAGCAAGTGTCAAACTATCACATTCTCAAGAAACTATATTGTTCATACTTTTAACTACAAAATTGGCAATTCCACACTCCCTAAGGTCGATCACGTTCGAGATTTGAGGATTATGATGGACTCTAAATTAATTTTTGGTATGCATATAGAATTGACTGCTACTCGAGCATCGAGAACGTTGGCATACGTAATGTGAAGATGTGCAACATTTTCTAATATCAGATCTATTATTTGCTTGTACAATTCTTTTGTTCTTGGTCGGTTGAGTTTTGGTAGTGTCATTTGGAATCCGAGATATGATGTGTATATAGATAGACTGGAACATATACAAATCAAATTTATTAAATTTATTTCTTTTAAAGCTCGATACAATAATCCTAAAGAGAATCTTATAATGGCTCGAAAGCACTTTAATATATTGCCTCTAACTGTTAGAAGAACTATTACAAATATTTTGTTTTTGTATAGTCATTAACCACTTGTATAACAATTCTGAACTGTTATCTCTAATAAGTAAAATGTGCCTAGATTTAATCTTCGTTATAATGAATTATTTAATATTCCATTTAGGAATACCAGTTGTTCACAAAATTCTCCGTTATGCAGAATAACAAACTTTACTAATTTATATTGCGATGTAATTGATATTTTTATTATGTCCCCTGCGACAATAAAGAAAATTATAAAGGATCGCGTTGAATAATACCTGGCTTTTTAAATATTTTATGTATTATGCATATTTTAATTTTTCATATATGGTAGTTTAATTCGGTAATTTTAATTTACTCTTGTATATTGTATAGTAATAGTTGTACCCGTTGTATCCCAATGTTCACCAAATAAATAAAATAAACAAATAAATAAAGTTGCTTTAAATAGGTACTATTACAGAATCGATAATTTACAAATACACCATGCGCAGAGCAATATTAGGAACAAATTACACAAAATGTAAATAAGACTAATATCAAAATAGAATACATACTAATATTCAAAGAATATTATTTAGCATAACTTGTTTTAAATAGCACCTACGAACAACCAACATCTTGAGTAGTTGAACAATAAAATTCGTTTAATCTTAACGAATTTAACTAAACATATACGTGGTGTAACACTATCATATATCATATATCATAAACGCTAAGGCATATTTATAGCCCATAATCAGAATAAAAGTCCATATAAACATTGATTCATTTCTCAACCCTTGCAGAGATTTTAGAGGGATGTTAAAATTAAAATTAGGTTTGTATCATTTTACTGAAAACTGGAAAAGGGCAGTAAAGTGAATATGTGCAGATTTATTCTACCAAGAGCAGGCTTATTTATGAAATATTTATCTACTCCTATTAAATTATATTCACATTATAAAGGACATTTTTGAATAATAATGACAGTCATAATTTGCAGTAATTCTGCAGTTGACAGTTGTCACAAATGTCTTAATTTGGAAATATGAACACAAAACTCCTATTGTATAGGAGTAGATAAAGTATCGTATTGCATTCGCGATTATGGCCATTATTCCCTCAGATGACTTGCGCCACTCGCCTTCGGCTTGTGGCTCAAATGTCATCTTCGTGAATAATGGTTGTCATAATCACTCATATAATAATATACTATTATTTATACACAAAAACTATTAACTTTAGGTAGGTACCTACAAAAAAAATTAAGTGATAAAAAAGTTTTTATAACCAAATTCGTGTCCGTTAAAGAGTAATTATAAAAACATTTATAGCGGGTACTTATTTCAAGCCCTTGAAATCATACATAATTTTCTTTCGAAAACTCATGACCAAGTCAATTGTTAAAAAAGATTACCCATTTTCATTTTAATATCCATTACCGTGGGGAATAAGAACCAGAATTACTTTTTTAGTCATTCATTTAGACAGGATATAGCTCAATAAAATATTGTGATGTGAATTTTTTTATTAATTGGTAAAAATTTCTCTCAAATCACAATAAATACAATTTATTTCGTTCCTTAACTTAAACAATCATGGTAATGATATTTTCTAAATTTATCTTTTTAGTATGTTCACTTTCAACTGAAAGCAATGGCAAAGCGGATACTTCCTGGCCGATATTACCTAGAGTACAGATAATAATTTTTGATCAACTTTAATTTGAAAATGGAACGTTCTGCTGAAGCTATAATTACAGGGATTCTTAAAAATATATAGTAAGCGGTAACTATTTTTGAAAAACTACTAGCATAGGAATATTTTCGATTAATATAAAATTAAAAGGTTTGCGCACTAATGTAATTACCTTAAAATAATTTTTGAAGCACATTCTAACGGGTGTTCATAAACAGTCGTCATCCCAGTAGGTTTTGACTTCAGAAACGTATGTCTATTAAAATTGAGAAAAAATGCGCTATGACAGTACTCAATGACGTTTCATTGTGTTGCACGAATTAATCAAAGACATAACATTTTGTTTTTCAAAGCAACTGGGATGACGACTGTTTATGAACACCCGTTATATGAAGGTAAGTGCGAAATTTTGTTAGTAAATTTTTCATATAGTTGCCAACTTTATTTATTCGTCTGAATCATTAAATTTTCTGGAAATATGATCTGAAAGGTTATGTTTATTGCACATAGTTCTTCTGTTTTACAAAATATTTGAGAGATAAGTGTATCTGAGGTTTTGTAGAAAATGATTATTTTGTACCAATTTTGATTCAATTCCAAGTGATGGGGATTATGTTTTTCATAAGAAAATTGTTTCGATCTGCCTATAGTTTTCTTTTTAAATTCTAGTGATGTACTACCTCATTGTTTAGCTACATTAATAGCTTCCGCCTTTAATAATAATAATAATATGGCTATTCATCTTTGTTTCGGGCAAAGATCTCATATTCTTCCAGTTTTACTAGTTCTTTCCGTAGTTCGCCCTCTGTTTTTATTAGTTTATCCTCCCATTTGAACATTGGCCTTCCTTGTTTACATTTGCCTCTTCTTGGTCTCCAGCGTGTAGTGCTTTTCGTCCATCCTCTTGTAATCTCATTATATGTCTGAACCAGTTACATTTTAATAATCTGCTAATTTCTATTTTTGTCTCGTATTGAGCATGCAATATTCCATCCTCGTTTGATTCACCTTTAACTTCTTTTTTAACATTATTTAAAGACCACGTATGAGCACCATAAGTCATACTTGAAGCAACGCAACTTTGCTTTAAAGATGTATTTTAAACCTCGTTTTCAACTCCAGAAACATTTTCAATCTGAATTAATGCGTCTATTTTTTTTTCATACATTGTTTTACTTTTTATAATTTAAAGGAAGAGAAAATGAACTATGCACTGAATGTTTTTAATCCTTAATAATCACGTATGGTCTTGGAATACAAACAATTTTCAATAGTAAGTAATTGATTTACTGATTATTTTTCTTACTTATAAACAATAATTAAAATTTGAAATAAAAAACATCTAGTGTCACTCATTAGTTTTAATTTAAATTACAAAGCTGAAACAATGTATGAAATGGTCTACGGCACAGGTCCTTCTTCAAAAATGTCTTGGATCATAGTTAAAAATGCTAGAAAGGTAATTATAATTATTATAATGTGTGATACATTGTTAAATTTAGAATAAAAAGGGATTCTAAAATAGTTGATTTATCACGCAACTTTTTTCCTATTTAACCAAATTTGTATCTCTTACTTTTACCGAAATCCCCATACTGGCCCTCTTATCTTGGACACACTATATACATAAGGAACTATTAAACTCATTTGTTATTTTTTGGAAAAATCTTGTGTTGTATGTATTATTGTGCAAAAAAAAGGAGCAGTCTTAATTTCATAAATAATTTGATCTTTTCCAAAAATTGAAATAATTTCGGACTGCTGTGCTCAAGTATGTTATTGAATGTTTTACCTTAGTTTCCAGTAGCTTTTTTAGAACATTGTCATATTTTGCCAGAAAGTAAATTGTTGATAAAAACATCCCCAAATTTTTATAGGACTTTTCATCATGACCACAACATTTAGCTAACATTACACAAACCTCTATAACACATTCCAAAATTGATGGCCAAAGTAATACTGCATGCCTAATAATTGCCTCATGCTTGGAATCTATGATTTTATTTGGGCACCATTCCTCATATATCATCTTTCTCTTCATGTCGATTAACGGCTTGCTGTACATATCTTCAGTCGTTAAAACTAATTCATATTTTATCCTTATGGTATCCGTAATGGGTATGTTTCAAAATATATTCCAACTGCCCAATAATATTCAATCAAATAGTGTACAACTCTCCGTTACGTATGAATAACAATCAACACCTAACTTACACACTTATAAAGTTTTTTAATAATAAGGTAGGTAGTAGTAAGTGCTAAGTAAATTTCAATGTATTTGAAATTTTAAAAGGAGTTCATTAATTATTAATAAAATACACCACTAGAATAGCTGACATTACGAAGACTGAACTCAAGTTAAAAATGGAATTTATTTTGCTTTAATTTCGTATTGCAACACACTTTAGACAAAATTAGTTGCCATATACTAGGTATATAAATCGCCACTGCATATTCTATTCATAGATTATGAAAAAGCATTCGATTCTATATATCAAGAATGCATTCAATAAGAGCGGGATATACAGAATATAAATGCAGAGTTTTGCATAAAGAAAAACTGTCCGAACCTTTCCCAGCAGAGACCGGTGTGCGTCAAGGATGCATTTTATCCCCTCTGTTGTTCATTATCATAATGGATGAAATTATGGAAAACACATGCAAAAACAAAATGAGAGGGATTACTTGGAATTTGACTAACACCTTGGAAGACTTAGAATATGCAGATGATGTGTGCCTGGCATGCACTACGGAAAAGTAAGAAAGAACCGAACAAAGCAGTACTTGAATGAAATTCACAAGGCTCGAGGAAGAAGGGTCGACCGAAAATAACTTAGCGCAGGACAATAAAGGAAGAAACAGACATGACAATGGTGAAATTGAACAGACTAGCAGAAGATAGACGAAGATGGCAAGAGTTCATCAACAACCTATGTCCCTGAGGGGAATAATGGGACTTATTATTATTATTATTATTATATACTAGGCATGTCTGAAACAAGAAGAGTGGGAGAAAATATAACGCAGAGGAAACATATTATGTACTAAAGGGGAAAGAAAAGGATACAATTGAATAGGGTTCTACATTAATAACAATTTAAAAAACAAGATAGAGAAATTGAAAGGCTATACAAAAAGTAGCAGCAATTTAACTGAAAGGAAAAATTCACCGGAATATGCTCCTACAGAAGCCACACGAGAGAAAGGTGTAGAAAATGTCTATAATGATTTGAAAATTGCATTAGAAGAGGCAAGAAACAAAACAATGAATATAATAATAATGGGAGACTTCAATAGCAAAATTGGACATCAAAAAAAAATTAAGACATCATGGGAAACTTTCGGTAAGGAACTAGGAATGACAGAGGCAGAGAGTTAATAAGTTTTGTAGCAAAACATAAACTACATAACAAACACCTTGTTTAAAGCCAGTGCTGGGAGGAAATGAACATAGAAATCCCCAAATGGTTTATATAAAAATGAAATTAATTTCACATTAACAACAGATAGAAATCCTGTTACAAAAACAGAGACAATAAGCTAGTTCAAACTCAGTGGTGACCATAGAATGTTAAGACCGATACTAATAATAAACAAAGAACGTGAAGCCAGAAAGGTGGGAAAAGATTATGAAAGGAAAGGGCTGGAAAGTTGCATCGGTGAAAAGGTATTCAGAAGTAAAAAATGCAGAAAAATTGTTCAGTGGAAGAAAGACCCAAGTCACAAGACGTATATAGTAAGTGGAATGAAAATAAGATTAAGAAAATAAAGAATAACGTAACTAAAATAGGAAGGTCCCAAGAATTAAAACTTACATATAACAAGCTAGAACTGATTAAAAAGAGAGAAGTAATGAAAAAGGAAAAGGATAACAGGGGAAAAATAGACTAAATTAGGAAGGATATAAGAAATTACAAAAAGAAAAGATAGAAACGATAATAGAAGAAACAGCAACCAGAAAGCTAAGAAAAGAAGTAGAACAAGGCAAACCATGGAGTGACCAATTGAAAGATAAATATGCCAAAGTGCAAGAAACAAGAACAAGTATAGTACAAATAGCAACAGAATACTTTAAAGAACCTTTTACAAGCGAATATGAAGAACCATCAATATAAACCAGTAACAGGACGAAAGGGAAGAAGCATTAGAGGAAGAGTGGCAGCAGGTGGAGCTGGCAGATATACAAAAAGCAATAAACAAGCTCAAGAAAGAAAAAACACTCGGACCAGTTGGTATAACAAATCAAGATCTAAAAGCCCTGCCAGTAGAGGGACACGAACTTCTAATGACACTATTTAACAAAAATAATAGCAGAAGCAGAAATTCCGGAACAATAGAAGAGATCTACTATAATACTAATTCACAAGAAATATATACAGGGTGTCAATTTAGTGCGCCGGTCTCGGATTACGCCTTTACTATTTTTTTTATAAAAAGTTGGATTGAGGGAATCCTAATGGGGTTGAAGAGGGCACATTTTAAAATTATTTAGACATATACTGGGTGTCCCAAAAAAGTTTGGTTTGAAAAAATATTAATTTTTTACATGGAACACTCCGTATTTCTTTATGGCTATTTAAGCCCCTTACAGAATATTTTAATACAAGATGTTCAATATACTGGTTCAAATTTCAATATCTTTAATCTTTATTTTCTCAGTTGTTTTAATGGTACACCCTACATTTTATTACAGTAATAAATGGAGCCTTAAATTTCCTTTACTTTGACCCCAACATATTATACTTTATTCCAAAGAGTGTTTGAGAAATTAAGCTTTAATTAAAAAAGTCACGATGAATATACTATTGCATGGTTTATAATTGTGCCGGTAAAAACCCAATTTCACTATTAACTGGCATTCCGTTAACCACGGATAAATCAAATATCGGTAAACCGGTTAACCGAATACCTGATTTTAAACCAGTTCACAAACCAATTTGTATACCCGTTTGGGAACCGTTTTGTAAAACGGTTGACGAAAGGGTTCAAGAACATGTTCATAAACAGGCTTAAAACCGAGTTATAAGCCAGTTTAAAAATCAATGTACTAATTGATTTAAAAGTTTGTTCTTGATAATAAAAATGCTATTGTATAGCTACCACATTTTGTAAGTATAACCAATTTACGTTTGTTATATTGGTTTATAAATCGATTTTAAACCAGTTTATAAACAGATTTTCAAACTGGATTTAGAAACCAGTTTTTAAATAGGTTATAAAACGGATTATGAACCGGTTATATTCTGAATTTGGTTTACCGGTTTTCAATTTATGAAAAAACTGCTGTTAACCGAGAGCCAGTGAACATTCAAAATGGGTTCTTTACCAGCACTATTATAAACCATGCACCCAATAGCACACATTTATCGAGATTTTTAATTAGAAGCTTAATTTCTCCAATACTCTCTTTTAGTCCACTTACATTAGGCAGAAAAAAGCGGCATCTTCCGAAAGAATCCAAGTGAGCTGAAATTTTTCATTTTGACATTACAAATGATGTCTCAAAAGTCCCCATCGAAATCGCGCTTGCGTTTTCAGTTATTCAAGGTCAAAGGTCAGAAATAATTTTTTTGCAAATATCTCGCTTCCTATGGGTCGTATGACTTTTTTAGTTATTACAAGAAATTAAGGCTAGAAAATTCTCTACGAGAAAGGTTATATAGATTTTATACGTACAACCAACTATTCAGTAAATAACACACTGCTAAGTTTTGCAGCAAGACGCACAACCCATTATTATATATTCGATACCTGAACCATTACTTTTACAAGCATCAAAACGTCATGACTAATCAAAAATGTAGTTATTAGAGAGGGTATGCAATTATCTGGACATGGCGGTGCATGTCTTCCCTGTAAAGTGGAGGTAATTGAGTAATTTGGACCAGCTTTGATAGTGAAAGGCTTATTTAAAAAAATCATCCACCCAAAAAAACTGTCCCACCCACCCGACAAAAATATCTGGCGTCACTACTATCTCTAGACATACCAACAATTCATCGCCATATCAACGTCGCATCGGATTGCACAATGTACACCCAATATAATAAGGGTCTCCCACTCCCCTATTGTATTTCAATACTGTGTGGCAATTGTCATGGTCAGTCATATCTCAACACAAATGTCGATAGTACTATTGAAGACTGAACAGAAAATATTCAAGATGAAGAATATAATGAGATTAATCTTGCTGCTCTCGTCACAGAAAATATTAGAGAAGCAGAATAAAATGATGAGGGAGAAGTTAACGAAGAGAGAAAAGAGAACGAAAGAGGAATATGTGGAGGGGGGAGGAGGAGAGGACGAGAACAAGGATGAGCTGTAGAACGTACATAAAACAAGGAAAAACATGGATTAGGGCTACTGGGAAAACCATGTAGAAAACGCGCCTTGCACCCTACCTCCAAGGTGTGTGGAAACGGATGCACCGCTGCCCATTATAAACTTTTTTGTAGAGCATTTCCTAGTCTTAATTTTTTGTAATATCTAAAAAAGTCGTAAGACTCATAGGAAAAGATATATTTGTGAAAAACTTATTTCTGTGACCTTTGACCTTGAATAACTGCTAATGCAAGCGCGATATCGATGGGGACTTTTGAGACATTATTTGTAATGTCAAAATAAAAGTGTACCTATGGAAAATTTTAGCTCATTTGGATTTCTTCGGCAGGCAGATTCTAATGCGCTTGGAGTATTTAGAATAAAGTATAACATACTGGGGTCAAAATAAAGGAAATTTAAGGCTCTATTTATTTCTGTAATCAATTATAGAGCGTTCAATTTAAAAAAATTAAAAAGTAAATAAACTTTAATATTTTTGTATCGTAGATGACGACCCCCTTAATTTTCAGAGAAGAAATATTCAAAAGTGAGGAAAAATGACATTTTAAATGAAAACTCGATATTGACAAAAAATATGGAAAACGTTCATAAGTTGGAAACAATAAAAGCAATTTAAAAGAATAGCTAGAATTGAACGTAGAACTTATAGGGACTTAAATAGCCATACAGAGATACAGTGTGTTCCATTAAAAAATTATTACTTTCTTGAGCAAAATTTTAAATCATTTAAAATGTATCTCTTTCAACCCTATTAGGGGAACAAACTTTTTATTGAAAAATATCTGAAAGTGTAATCAAGGACACTGCATATCAAGGAAAAAATCGTCAAAATAATAAATAGCTACGAGCTTCCAGAACAAGCGGGATTTAGGAGTGGATATTCCACAATGGATGACTTACAAACGTTGAATCAGATTATTGAGAAATGTAGTGACCAAAACCTCTGCATCTAGCATTTGTGGATTACAGAAGTTTTTGATAATGTAGAACATAAATCAATACTTGAAGCACTCAAACTATGGAAGGTACCCCAAAATATATTAAAATCGAGAAGAAATTTACAATCAAGGACCAGCAAACATGAAACTAGAAAGATATGGTTACCCTTTCAGGCCAACAAGAGGAGTGCTTCAAGATGACCCATTATCCCTGAACCTGTGTAGCAGCACATTGAAACAAATAATTAGGAATATAAATTGGGAAAGACTACGTATAATAATTGCTGAGAGAAGACTAACCAAACTTAAGATTTGTAGACAATTTAGTATTACTTGCAGAGAGTAGGGCAGAGGATATAAGCATAGACACACAAAGTATAAAACGCGTAAAAGAAGGGTTTTACCTAGGACAGCTGGTCTCATATAATGACAGAACTGAGAAAGAAGTACAGAGAAAAATCGACCTCAGTTGGAGAAGGTTTTGGATTCAAAAGAATATATTCAAAAATAACATATCAAACTCAATCTGGGACTTTTACTGTAAAAAATATGTAAGAACCTAAAAATAATAGTCAAAAATGGAATGTGCAATGTTAAATAAAGTGATAAAGTGAAGTTAACAGAATTAAGAACACGTGTGAAAGATGTGATTACTAAATGCAGAAAATTGAAGTGGAACTGAACTGGGCATGTAAGGAGAATGGTAGATGAAAGATGGACTAACTGGACAACACAATGAGAAAACACAAGATGAATGAAGGAAAAGGAGTCAACCACGAAAAAATTACTAGAAGAAATCGTACAAACTGCAGGGATACAATTGTGGGAAAAGATCAAAGACAAGAAATGGAAAAGAGAGGGGAGGGATCTAATAGGCGTATACTAATGAAAATTGTATTGTGAGGCAAAAATGTTTATTTTGTACAGTAAAGAAGATGCCGTAGATACACTTAATTAATTTATGTTCAAAGAGACTCGTATTTCTAGCAACCATGAAAAAACTTATTGCTTTGTTGTGATACCTGATATGTCTTAAACTCCTAATTTTCCATCTTATCGTAGTAGACTAATAGAGATGTTATAAATATGATTCCAAAATATGCAATGAAGCGCAGTGCTTATAACTCGACGTATAAATATACTAACACAATTATTTTATATACTTTAAATTCCCTTGCTAGCTCTTCTGTGGTAAATGGTTTTAAACATGTCTTTCTGTACCAGCTGTTATAAAACACTCAATTTACCATAACCAAAACGGTGGTTGTTGTTGGAGTTCCATTGTGCTAATGGGAAATGCAGCACAGTTGAATTTATAGGAACTAAATATTGTTACATTTTTACGTTCGGGGTATTTAAAAATTATACGACGCTTCTGGTTTTAAACGTTTATTTACTATGATTAATTATGATTATTTAAATATACAAGAATTATGAAGGCAGAATTACTTATAAACTACAGGCACTATTTCTAACAACGATACACTTATTTAATAATTATTTATATACAGCTTAACAGTAAGGATTTATATGGTTGTATTTATTTGTTATTTATTTCACACGGTTCGTTTATATCACGCGCGCTTCGAGTCTCATGAGAACTACCGAGAACTCCGCAGCCGTGTATTTATATTCGGGTAACTTCCTTCGAGATCAATCTAGACTTCGCTCGACCTTTCTGGGAACCGCATGACGCAACCTCGCAGCTGGCTCCAAGGGCGCTGACGTCACGCCTCTGCACCTGGGGTCCAAGGTTGCAAGGTCGTTTCTCGAGGCTCCAGAACAATCGGGGCACTGGGTCATGATTCCGGGGCAATGACCGACAGCAGGATCGTTACAATATTAATAATCTGGCACATAAAATTGTGGATAAAATATTCTCTAAAATATAATGTGATTTTAGGATTGCCTAAAACTGAGATGAAAAATACCAACAAGATTATCATTGGTAGCTCAGCTTCATTTACCATGTTGTAAACTGAATACTAATACAATATTTTCAACAGCCAGTTTAAAATTTTGCCTTATTTGAACAATTGAACTTTTAACAAATGTTTTATATAACAATAAAATAAGGCTTTTGTAGAGATAATTTTTTATTGTTCTAATTTTATATTTCAGAGCCACAAAATGGAGCAGAAATTTTTTCAGTCCATAAAGAAGGAAAATGCTGCATTTTCGCCACACTTCTTAATTGAACTGTCGTCTGATTCAGAGTTATCAGAAGCACATGACAGCTGCGACGATAGTGAGGAGGAACAAAAAGCAGATCCAGAAAGTGATGAAGAAACAACAACCAACACTGACTGTCATAGAGAAAAAAATGAGACAAAAGATCAACATTTTTCTTTCGTGCATGACACATTGAACATCAAACCTGATCCACAGGACGAAGTTTTAGCAGGTATAAACGAAAATGCTTCACAAGCTCAATCTGTAATTGAATGCTGGCAAGCGTTTTTCACCGATGATATTCTTGCTATCATTGTCGAAAGTACCAACAAATGCATTCAGTCGAAGAAATATGGATTTAAAAGAGATAGAGACTGTAAATTGACAGACGTAATTGAACTAAAGGCATTTATTGGACTTCTATACATGGCTGGTTTCTACAGGCACAGCAAGTTGAATACGAAAGATCTCTGGAACACCGATGGCTCAGGAATTGAATTTTTTCGCCTAATAATGTCTAACAGTCGCTTCCATTTCCTTTTGCAAAATATTCGATTTGATGGTAAAGCTGCCGAAGAAGAGAAACAAGATTCCAATAGGTTAACACCTATTAAAGATGTGTTTAACATGTTCATTTACCAGTGCCAGCAAAATTATTCTGTTGGAGAATACCTGACGGTAGATGAAATCCTGGTTAAATTTAAAGGAAAATGTGGTTTCCGGCAATACATACCCTACAAACCTGGAAAGCAAGGAATAAAAATATTCGCTTTGGTCGATGCCCAAATGTTTTACACATTAAATTTAGAAGTATATATTGGTGCACAGCCAAAAAGTGCATATAAAGATCGTAATTCAGCTTACGTACAAAGAATTTGCAAACCAATCAGTGGTACTGGACGTAACGTAACAAGCATTGACCGGTTCACCAGCATCAAACTTATCCAAAGCCTGTTAGCAGATGGTATAACTTACGTTGGTCCTATAAAAAGCAAGAAACGTGAGCTACTAACAGACTGTGAACCTTTGATATCATATATACCCCAAGATAAAAATGTTTTTTTACTTTCTTCCAAGCATTCTAATCAAATAGTAGACGAAGATGTAGAGACTCAAGAGCAAGAAATGGTTACATGCTATAATAGTACAAAATCTGCGGTAGAAGTCGTAAATAAATTATGTTCCAGCTATTCTGTATCCAGGAACTCGAACCGTTGGCCTATGGCTATCTTTTATTTCTTACTGAATATAGCTGTAATAAATGCTCAGATAGTGTATAAAGCTAACAAAAATCCAGGATTTGAACGGAGAAGATATTTCATAAAAGCCCTAGCTTTAGAACTGTCTTCTGAACATCTGCGAAGGAGATCTCAAATATCTTCCTTATCAAGAGACTTGCGAAAGAGAACTGCGGAAGTGTCTTTTATGATCGATCCAGAGGGTGAGCTGAATGAGCCAGGCACTAGCAAAATGGAAGATGAAGCGCAAAAAGCTCCAATTGGAAGAAAAAGATGCTACATTTGTGACAGAAAAAAAAATCGCAAGACAAAATATACTTGTCTGAAATGTAATAAATACATTTGTTTAGAACATGCAAACTATGTTTGTGTTGCTTGTAATATTAAATGTGAATAAATGCGACTTTATAATATATGCTTTTAATATTATAAACATACATTGCTTTTGTAAAGTAGTGAATAAATTCTTTAAACATTCAAGGAATAACTTTTGGAAAAAACGCTGGAACCAGTTGATTTTTATTTTTATTTGCGCATTTTTTCAAATAAAATCTACATACAGGTTGACCCGCGTAGGAGGTATGACAACATCGATATATTTTTTTAAATGGCAACCCCCTTTTTTTATCACGGAATTTGAAAGAACGCATTTTTTTACTTACATTAAGCTGATTTTTGAGTGTAGCTCGCAAGCCCAAAAATTAAGAAAAAAAATTAAAATTGCAAAATACTAAATTCGTTGAAAACCCCTAACCACACAAATATTTAACAACCGCTAAATACATATTTCAACAGCTAAGCCGTCATCTTGCTAGTGTTTTTTTTTTTTATTAGATAACACCGGATTGGCACACTGGGGCCATACACAGTAAGTTTTAAATTAAATATTTGTTACTGCATACATAAAAGTAAATTAATAGGGCATACATAATTGATTATTGTTATACTGTTAATAAATATTTGGCGTAAATTTCGGCTATGTGGTTCACTATTAGTCACTGTCACTTAAAAGCACATCCTGTGGAAGCCTTGGTTTTAATCGAAGGTTAACGGATCGCTGTCCAAGCATGTAGTGGTTGGTGACCAGGCAATTCCTTAAATTGCTGAAGAACTTCTTGGCGGTGGTTTTTATAAAATCCTCGATGGACGTCATGTTCAGCTCACGATGAATCTGCTCGTTACGAATAAACCACAGTGCATTTGTTGCCAGTCTAAGGACTTTGTTTTGCAAAACTTGCAATTTATGTAAGTGAGTTTTCGACGTGGTGCCCCACACCGTGCATCCATACATGAGGGCTGAGCGCAAGACTGACGTGTAGATTAGTTTAGCACATTCTATTTTTAATGGTGAATTTCTATTCAGAATTGGGTCGAGGAGTCGCATTTTGTTGTGGCAGTCATTTATTTTGTTGTTTATATGAATTCCCCATGTCAGTCTTTGATCCAAATATACTCCTAGATATTTCACGGCACTGTCTTTAGTGTTCCATGGTATTGGATTTCCACCAATTGAGATGGGGTGTGGATTATTATACCTTTTGAGTGTATAAAAGTTTGGTCATGCTTTTCGTTGGGTTTAAAGCGATGTTCCAACGATTGAACCATGTGTGTATCTCATCTGTGGCACTTTGAAGAATTGAAATAGCCGTATTTAGATCATGACTTTGAGATATGATTGCCGTGTCGTCGGCGAACATAGCCAGCGAACAGTTTGGAGGTTCAGGAATGTCGTGCATGAATATATTAAATAGCAGAGGCCCAAGTACAGATCCTTGGGGAACCCCTGCTTTTATTTTCTTGGATTGTGACAGGGTTGCATTGACCTTGCTTGCAAATGATCTTTCAGACAGGAAGGAGGAAATTATATTAATGATATAGTAAGGGATTTCTAACTGAATCATTTTATGCAGAAGACCTTTGTGCCAGACCTTGTCAAAGGCCTGGGCAACGTCCAAGAAAATTGCTGTGGTATATTGCTTGTCTTCAAAACCTCTGGTTATAATTTCGCTGATTCTAAGAAGCTGGTGTGTTGCTGAGTATTTCGCTCGGAAGCCAAATTGAAATGCTGGAAGCATCAAATGCTGAGATAAATAACTGTTGAGGCGTGCATAAATTATTTTCTCGAGAAGTTTTGATAAACTACAAAGAAGACTTATGGGGCGATAAGATGTTGGAATGTGTTTTGGTTTTCCAGGTTTGTCGAAGAACATAATATTGGCATGTTTCCATGCCTTGGGGAAATACCCTATAGAGAGACAAGCATTGGAGAGGGAAGCCAAATAAGATAAGCATTTTGGTGTAAGATTTTTGAGAATCGCGTTCGTAATCATGTCTAGACCAGGGGCTTTTCTGTTGGGCAGAAGGCGAATAAACGAAGTGATTTCGTCTGGCGTTGTTGTGGCAATATTGATTGTGGTCAGAGGGAGATGCTGATCAACACTTTGTTCGATTGAGTTGGTAAAATCAACATTGTTGTTGTTGACTTCTACTGTTAGCAGCTCCTCTAGATGATTGCTTAATACCTCGCACTTTTCAGTGTCGCTAGCATATATACAATTATTGTGCTTTAAAATGGGTATGGTACGCTTTTGATTGGTAATACGTTTAACCGCCCTCCACATGGTTGGATCTCCTGTTTCTAACTCGCCAATATAACGTCTGTATGCCAAGATTCTGTAATTATTGATTTCCCATTTTACTTGCCGGGTTGGCTGAGCAAGGGCTGATTTATGATTAGGTTGGCGTGTTCGTTGCCATAGTCTTCTAGCTTGATGTTTCTGTCGTATTAACTTTTGCACAGATACAGGTAGTGTTTGATGTACCGTTGCGGCCAACTCAAAGTGCACGGCAAATTTTTAGCTTGTAATACGATATTCTAATCATAGACGTCGAGTTTTGACGTTTACGATTGTCATCAACTGTCATAGAACTGAAAACTCGGAAAATTTCCAGACATTTGTTAGAAGCAGACAAAATGCGAGCTATTACAAAACTGGAATTGAACTGGTCACTGAGTCGAGTCGCAACAGATTTGCATGTGAGTAAGAGCTGCACTTTCAAAATTAAAAATCGTTGCAGCAGAGACTTCTGCAAGAAAAGTTTTTTTAACACCAGAGAACAAAGAATGAAGGCTACAATTTGCAACCGACTATTTGAATGAGATCGACGACTTTTGGAACTGTTTTCTCAGGTGAAAAGGTATTTCAATCATTTACCAATTGACGATTAAGGGTGTGTAAACCACAAAATTCAAGATTTGAGGAGCAATATTATGTTCAACCCTTAAGGAGTAGTGAACGATTCTCTGTAAACGTATGGGGATGGATCAATGCTCACAGATGTGGGGCATGCTATAGAATTAATGGTCGACTGAATGCTGAAAATTATCGCAACACTTTGCAAAATGTGATGCTGCCATCTGTAAAAGAGGTCTCTCCTAATCAATTTACTTTTCAACAGGCAAGTTATTACCTAATTCATTAATTCTGTTTATGTTAACGTAATTGATAACATTATTTTCACAGGATAACTGTCTTGTGCATACAGCAGGGGTTGTTCAATGTTCATTGATGGTTTGATGAGAATAATATCAATTTATTACCATGGCCTGCAAGAAGTCCGGACTTGAATCCCATCGAAAATGTTTTGGGCTATTTAACTACAAAAATGTATACCAGAGATTTTGCACCAAACAAAACCGATGAATTATGGGAAAGAATAAGAAATGCTTGGAAGGAACTGAGAGAAGGATACAATATGGAAACATTGGTTAGCTCTATGCGAAACAAACTGCAAAGCGTAGTAGCAATTGAATACTGATACATATTTATCAAATACATATTATTATATAGTTTGTTTACTTATGAAACTTTCCTAAAATACAAACATTAAAAAAGTAATACCTATTCTTATAACCATAAGCAACGCCACTGGAGAAACCCCCATTTAATAAGCCGAAAAATCGCTAAAATAAACATAGTAACAAAAAACCGTGCACTTTGAGGTGTCCGTAACTGTACCACTCTTTTAGTAGGTACTAGTAGTGCTGGCTATTCGTGCCGCTGTTTGAATGGCTGAAGTAATATGGTCAACAGCATGGTCTATACCTTTGTTACCGTCAATTTTCGCTTTACTGTATTCTCGATATTTTGTTACCATCAATTTTCGCTTTACTGTATGTTCGATATTTTTCGAATTGCGTCCGGATATTGCGCATTTTTGATACGCCGCCGTTGCACATTGTTGAACGTTCGCGACGCGAAAATTTGGCATCTTGTCCCGGCGTTCGATCGAATAAGGTCGTTGGAAGTTTTTAGCGCGGTTCGAGGTCGCGATTTTGTAGAAGGTGCTTATTGATGTCTAGGCACTTCTCACCCTTTGGTTAGGGGATTTGTACGCGTCTCGACATTCCTCTGAATATAAATCTGGAGATACTGCCTGGTGCAGACTTTTTTTTGACGCCAAATTTCCCGAGCAAAACATTTGGGGAATTTAGTTCCCCACCACGTTATGGGTCCCAAATACAAACTTCGAGAACCCCGACTTGCGGCCCGATGCGATCTCGTTATCTCGGCGCGCTTAGTAAGCCATCAAACCCCCGGAAGTCCGTTCCTGCGATGTTATCAACGCTAAGACGGCCTCGCACCAGCTCAAGGTAACCTTGCTGCTCTATTAATTGTGCTTGCGGTAGACAACGAGTAACCCTGGCTGTACGCACTTATGTGCCTCGATCGATGGACTGCCGAAAGTAATCTGTTTCTAAATTAAGATTAGCGCGATATACCAGCGCGAGATATTTATATCATGGTCTGGACGCATCACTTTAATCACATATTTTAATCTGTAAAGTACGAGGCTTCCCCTCGCCGTAGCTTTCACTTTAGCTACGAATTGTGATATTAATTGTTACATGTACCACGCTATAGAAATTCCTTGGGCGGTTGCCCGCTTGTAATTTACAATTTTATATTAACGCCACTCCTCGGGAGCTTCCAGGAATTTCCCTTATTTTGATGATTTGGTGTTGTAATTGGCCACACCATTTTGTAAACAAGGATCCTTGGGGTATTTAAATGCTTTTATATCGGCCCTAAACTTTTACTTATATGTATTTTATTGTGTCCGGCTTTACGAGTGAATAAAACTAATTTGTCTCCCCTGCACTTCATTGTTTGACTTCAGTTTTGCGTCGTTTTATTTAATCCACAGTGTTCCAATTTAGCTGTAGCGTAATCTATCAATCGCTGAATTAGGGGGTTACCTCTGTGTTATCTTTTTTTGTTATCCATTAAATTGGTGGCGCCATTCCCCCCATCTAATGAACCCACGGCTGTCTTCGGCTGCAGCTGATCGGCGACCCCTAATTAGCGATTGGTAGTGACTCGCCTAGGCATTGGCTGAGTGAGGCAATTTGGTGCTTGAATGCTGCTTCGATTCGTTGAGCAATTATTGTACTACCACCCCCTTTTTTGTGCTTATAAAGGATAACACCTTCCACTGTGTGTAGGTAGTGAAACGCTATGAGGTTATTATTTAGTTGGCACTTAAACTTTTTCCAGTCTACTGGTCCATTGATTAATCTTGATGAACTGTGAATTAATGATGGTTGACCACTAAACGTGATAATAACGGGTAAGTGGTCGGAATCTAATTCTGCCACTACCCTTTGATATAAGGGTATAGAAACTCGATGCTGCAAGCATATATCTCAAACATCGGGTTGATGATCAAACCTGTATGGAAAATAGGTTGGTTCATCAGGAGCTAGAACTTGGATAGGATAGTCAGCAGCAATAGAATATAGTCGAGTGCCATTTGGATTCGTTCTTTGACAGCCCCATGATGTGTTTGCTGTTGAGGTCCCCCAATACAAGAGTTGGTAAGTCACTATCAAGTATTAGTTGCATATCCTGCAAGAGAGACTAACACTACAAAGTTGGCCGAAGATATGCTCTTTACCAAATCACCAGTGAAAGTCAGCACTCCCGCACAGTCTAACGGTATCTATATTATCTGACCTGGAGGGCGTATTCTACGCAACCACTCAGGTGTCAACTTCAACAGCGCTGAAAGATCAGAGTGGAAGATGGAACCTCCGTCTTTGTTGAAAATGTTTTCTTTATTCTTAAAAATGGTCATAAAAATTTAGCTGCTTTGTTGAAGTTAATGCCTTTACAATTGTTAGGTCATCCTCCTTTATACCATGACCCGTATCGTAAATATGTTGAGCAATACTAGATTTTTCAAATCTGTTGAATCTAAAATGAGCTATTGCTCTTGAAATCAACTCGGTATCAAAATTACGATGTATTTGTCCAATATATTTAGAATTACAATGAGAACATTTAATTTCGTAAATTTAAGATTTCTCTAAAGTATTAAGTTTGTGTTTTGGATTCCCTAATAAATTTCTAATGTTGTTTGAACAATAATAACATATATGCAGTATTTTTTCTTCAAACGTTTATAACAAATTATTTACAACGTTGTGAACCAAATCCGAAAAAAAAACACTTTATCTCGTCAGCGGAAATAATAACTATCTGCCGCGAACGAGCGGCAGATAAAGTCGTCAGCAGAGATAAAGTGTTTAGATGCTATGGCAATGAAGTGACAGTTTAGCATCATCAATCAAGCAGTATAATGTCACATTTTACTGACGTTTGAAAACAAACAATTTTATAGACTGAATCTTTGCAAATTTTCTCCATGATTTAAAAACAGTATGGTGTGCCAGCACGCAGCGAGTGAGCGAGATCATACTGTCTCGCTTCTGCTGTTGACGTCACGTTGGGAGCACGCTTTGGAATTCAAATATTTCAATTTCGGATCGTTCATTTGTTTAATTAACGAAATTGACTGATTTTGATATAATAAGTAAAAATTAATAGGACAGAGTAACAAAAATAGACGTACGAAAATTGCTCTGATGCTTAATACATTGGCTCAGCATTAAACAGTAAATTTATTTCAATATGCTAATATTAATTTCAGGAAAGTCAGCCTTATAAATGTCCACGCACCTACAGAGGAAACTGAAGTTGTTCCATACTTTTCACACTATTGCTGCTGTTTGAATATCCGTCGAAGACTATAATAGTATTTGGGCCAAAATGTTTCTATACATAATGTACATAAGTTGTACAAGTGGAATTCAAAGAATCATTTTGATGCCAGACAACTCTGTGTAAGAAAAAGCCAACATCAATTATATAAGTTGCATTTTCAAAATCAGGTCGAGATGTCAATGGTTCAAAGTTGCGATTTCCTTGAATTATTTCATTTTGGGAACATTATTGTCTTAATATTGTACGAAAAGGATCCTTCGATTCAGCTCATGGTATATTTTTACATTTCAGACAAAGATTAGTTGTGGAACTCGGGGTTTCTGTAGTGTTATCCTTCAGATCAACGTTCATAGCGAGTTTTCGCAGAAACGGTCGGTCCTACAGAAAAAACTACCAAGTACTTTTTTGTACAGAATTTTGTGCCCTTGAAGTTCTCTGTTCAATGTCATATACCAAAAGTCAATAGAAAAGAAGATATAAGCGAAAAACCAAATTTTTACAAATATGCACCCTATAACTCACGAAGCTCAAGGTCAAATCAAGAGTACTTTTCGGAAACACCAAATAAAGGTGTACACAAAAATTCAGCTCACTTTGAATTATCCATACCTACTACATTTTGATAAATCAAAAACAGCAAAAATGTCGTCCACATACCCAAACCAAATCCTTGGGAAATACTCTGCATTATTTTTAAAATTGGTTTAGCCACAAAATATTTTCTAAATTCCTGCAAGCCTAGTGTTAAGTTACAATTACTGATTCAGGTTTAGAAATTTTTTTGTGGCTAAACTGTTTATCCAACTGAAATTTTGTAAGAGAAAAAATAGCTTCTAAATTAAAGTAACTAAAAAAATTGTTAGTGATTATACAGGGGGTTAAAAAAATGGATGTATAATTTATTGTGACAAAATTTACAAATACCCTGTAATTTTCGAAATTAGGGTTTATTCCACAGAAAGCTGTAGTTTACTGGTACAAACGCATGGCCAAAAAATGAATAAAATCTATTTGACATTTTTCAACTTATTTGAAAAAATTAACAAAGCTAATAATTTTTAAAGCCCTCTAGCGGCTAAACTAAGCAACTTTGTATATAGGTAAGTTGAGTTAAATCATAAAATATTGGGCCAAGGAACTTGTGGTCTTTCCTTGTACGTGTATTAGATACTACCTTTAACATCAATTCACATATGCTTCCGTTTTTGCTGCAGAAGCAGTAGTTTCATTGCGATTCATGTATCAATTATATTTCTTGGAACTTTGTATTTCTTTTAAATTTTACTCATATTAAATGTGGATCAATGTGCTATTAGCAAAACCCCTTAATTAAGCGCCTATTTAAAAAAGCATTTAGAACTCAGATTCCACAATAGTGAATAGCTAGATACTGTATACATAGTTCTTGTCAAACAACTAGTTCTAAATTCTATTTGAGGTATTGAACCAGAATTTCCAGAAATCGCTCGAAATCGGTAAAGCGCAACATTTTCTTGGAAAATCGGAATATTTCGGGACAACTAGCTCCACATCGGTAAAATCTCGAAAAATTGGGAGGTATAGCAACCCTATCTTCGATCAACTCTGTCGTGTTAGTCCCTCTCTTCAAGACTGACAGCTTAGCTATCGAAACATATATTTAACGGTTGTTACATATTTTTGTGGTTAGGCGTTTTCAACGAATTGTGTCAGATTCAAACCACAAGCCCCAGCAGTCATTTTGTGTACTTTGAATTTGTTTCTATTTTTTTTTCTCCTTTTTCAATCTTCTATCATTTTAGACAGTTTCTCCATGTTTTCCTCGTTCTTGTTAATAGTTACTATTATGGTCAATAAATTCGATCCAACTCTTGGAGCGATTTTGGCTTAATTTAAGTTGTTTAATTCTGGCTTGGTAAATCACTATAGTGATGATTGATGAAGTGTCATTACATGTTTTTCGTATCAGTTTATGTCAAATTCGAGTTAGCAGGTTAAGTTTTCTTTATTATTTGATACAGACCGACGCAAAACCTAACCTGCTAATTAAATTTTGTTTTAGTTATGAAAAGTGCTGATCACAATAGATTTTTAAAAATGGCCCGAGTTTATTTACGAGGTATATTATTAATTCATATTCTTTTTTGGGTATTTCACCACTCTGCAAATTAAAATTATTTTAATTTGCAGCTCTGCAATATGAATGATAGATTCACGCCACAAAGAAGTTTCAGAGATTATCTGAGGTATATTATTATTTACTTTTACTGTAGGGGGATCCCCGAATTATTTTTCTTGGCTTTAGAACCCCCAGTTCAGCTTCAAAACCCAGTTTCCGTATCGTTTTTCTTCTCTTCGTCTTTGAATAGACTTCCAGGGAGCCTAGACTGTTTTTAGGCGCTTTTTGGTTTCCTTTTCCGTTCATCTATAGTAATCTATAGTTAGTAAATCTAGTGTAAATTAATGTAAATTAAACACAGTTATGAGAAAGACGGTGTTTAATTTACATTAATTTACTGAATCACCACATTGTGAGTATGAACCAGATCCTGAATTTTTATCTAGTGTAAAATCTGACACTTGGCAACATCGCTTTTTGATCTGTTGCAAACTTCGTATTGCTGGCCTTGATTATGTGCCGTAACCTCACTCTGATTTTTAAGTTTTAAGACGTCTTTTAAGCCCTAAACTCGCGGCACATCCGCTAACTTTCACTTTTTCAAATACTTTTTCAGCGGTTTGTCTTTTACACACCGTTCTTGGATTTATTTGTGTTTGGAACTATCTAAATTCGGTAAACGTGGACCGCTATCGCACGCGATTGCTGACGCTGCCACCTGCCAAAATATTTGTCCTGAACACACCTATACAGTGTTGCCAGATCGAATAAACATTATTATCGTACGACACTAGTAAAAATTATCGTACATTTTATCTTATTATAATATTTTGGATTATACGTAGGGAAATATAACAAGAATGAAATAATTCTGAAATAATGTGATTTTACTAGGTGTGTGTGCTGTGTGGTAGAAAAGCCGATCATAAATCGACGATACCTGCTAATTAAACCACGAATCGAAAATGACTGCAGAAAGAATTTTTAGTGAAAGACACAAGTCGAAAGTGGGCATGTGGAAAGTCGATGGGGAACCCCCTATAATTACGGTGATGTAACGTGATCAGCTTGTCATCATAAATAATAACAGTTGCGAATAAAATTTCAGCACCTTGTGATTAATACCGGTTGAGCAAAAATATCTGCACGTAACTGTCATATCGATAATACGGTTAATATTAGTACTTATTTGTCAAATTTATGAGAATTTTCAATAATAGGCAAATTATCGTACATTATGGCATTATCGTACATGTGCTATCGTACATCGTACGACTGGTAAAATTATCGTATAAAAACGCTAATTATCGTACATCTGGCAACACTGTACCTATAGTAATCTCTTTTTTAAATGTAACCGATCATGGAACAAAACTGAAAACTACTGACTTTTTCACAAATTTTTTAGATGGCGAGGGTTCTTCCGGATTTCATTAAAATAAACTAAAATAACTACATTTCTCTATAGAATTTATCAAAAAATATTTCTAGATATGGCTTCAACATCATTCAATTTATGAACTGTGTACTGAAGACTGAAGTGGAATTGGATAAAACGAACTCCCCCTGCTGAAAAAGATCGCGGGCGCCTATGTATACAAGTGTTGACAGCTGACAGCACTTGTGACTGCACGTTCGATTTCTGAACATAACCAATCTTATAGTTCAACAAAATTTAAAAATTAGCAACAGTTGTACTTTTGTACGTTTTATTTAAAATCGTGTGGGCACCATTTAGTTAGAAAACGTTGCTATTCGTTTTAATATCAACCGATCTTATAGTCTCCAATATTTTAAGAAATGAAGCATGCCATGCTCATGATGACTGTGAACCAAACAAAAGCGTAAATTCCCTTCAAAATATAGAAATTCGTTCTGCCAAACCAGGGACCTCTACAATGTAACTCTGGGATTTTGGGCAGTAGCAGATCGAAAGAAGAAAAGACCGCAGTTTAGGTAACTTCGCCCATTACGTAAGTGCCGGCAAAATGTTTAGGATATCCAGAATCGCAAGTCATATAACGCAAACAGCCTGTCAGAATGTAATTGTGCATACGCGCAACCGAACAGGTAAGTTTCTGGGCGTTTTTGGTGGACACGTACTCCCATACAACGCATTTTTCTCAATTTCGTCCTTATAACCTCAAAAATGTATTGTAACTTATGTGCCTATAACTAGTTAGTAGTTAGCTACACTAGTTTGCTTTGTAGGATGGCAAGGGCTGCTTACAATACAAAGATGTTATAGTAAAAAAGGTGATACGGGAGATAAAGAAACTCCAGATTGCAAACCCCCAAAGCCAAAAGTGCAAACATGTACTCCAGTACCAGTAGACTACAACTACGGAAGAGCGGTGAGGATAAATTTCCTCATCGTTGCATACACACTTAGTAGCATATTTTCTAGCCAATGAAACCATCACAAGACTGTCCAAAACCGAACAGAATGGATAAAATGCCAACACCAAAAGGTTCTCATGAAAAACACTCGGGCCGTCAAAGAAAAACTTTCTTAATAGTGCTTGTAGTTGGTGCACTAGTTTTCTTAATAAGTTCCGCAGTAGTAAGTATCGTTGCATTTTAATTTTTCTCGAGTTAACATGTGTTTTAGTTGTATAAAATAGCAACTCCAGCAGAAACGAGAACGAAGAGAACGGGGCGCAGATACAGTAGGTTTTTAAACCTGTGCTAATAACTCTTTAAAACATGTCATTTTAGAAAGGCCCAAAGTCCCCAAAAAAATACCCGAGCAAGCAAAAGATATTCCCCAGTCGGTACCATATCTCTTAATAGGTGGAGGCACTGCTGCGTTTTCGGCATTTCGTGCCATTAAATCGTCTGAGCCACAAGCTAAGGTAACCTAACTAAATCGTTTGTAATCAGTTCACACCGCCTTTTAGGTTTTAGTGATTTCCAGTGAAGAGGATTTCCCTTATATGCGACCACCACTTTCGAAAGAAATCTGGTTTAACACTGACCCCAAAGCAGTTCGAACGTTAACCTTCAAACAGTGGAACGGATCAGAGCGAAGGTATGTGTGCACTAGTGAGATTCGTGTTTGGGCTTTTGTAAATAGTGTGTACTTGATAGTTTGTTCTATGAGCCAGAAGATTTCTATATTCCATGCAAAGATTTAATGCAGAGTGCGAATGGAGGCGTCGCTGTCGCAAGAGGCTGGACAATTTCTCACATAAATGTAGTTGAGCGAAAAGCATTCCTTGATAATGGCTATGAAATTAATTACGATAAATGCCTAATTGCTACAGGTAAAGTGATTTATTTTTTTTACCAATACTGAGCAAGCAATTGTGTACAGGAGCTGTTCCAAAAAATTTGGATATTTTCGCAAAGGCAGACCCCAAAGTCCAAGAAAAGGTAACGCTATATCGTGAAATCTTTGATTACCAGGAGCTACATGAAATTACTGAGCACGCAGAAAAGATTGCCGTCATAGGTGGTGGATTTCTTGGAAGCGAACTCGCATGCGCTTTATCGAGAAGGGGTAAAACTGAACCCATATGTATAAGCAAAAAGTTATCAGTATATAATTTTAGGAAAAGGTAAATACACCATTATTCAAATATTTAGAGAGGGTGGAAATATGGGGAAGATATTGCCTGAATATTTGAGCTTTTGGACTACAGAGAAAGTGAAAGCGGAAGGTGTAGAGGTAAGATTAACTTTTAGTTGCGCAATTCGTGTTACAACGATTTTATTTATTTTTCTTATCGATATCAACCTCGTCTGATACGTTTTTCACCCATTTGCCTGGATTGGGATTTTACCTTCTTGCTGATATGCCAAAAATATAGCATTAGTTGTACATAGTATAATTATATTCATGTATTTTTTCTCAAAAATTGGTAGCACTACAATTTAGACCTTCCTTTTTGTTATTAAAACTAGAATATTTGAGGAGCCTAACATATTTTCAGCGGCAATATAATAAGTAGTATGCTTATTATTGATGATTTTTTAATGAATATTATGAGTTATAATCTCGAAATACGAGCATTCGAATTATATTTAGGAAGAGAATATAATGATTTAAAATATGTACCAGATAGAGTGTAATGCTGTTTTATTATGTGAGTATCAATGCTAATGATCAATGCTTGTCCCAAACACATTTTTTGTTGCTTTTTATGCACGACATAACCTAGAAAAATCAACTGATATTTCTTAATTACCTCATTTGACAGGTGAAGTGAAGCAAAGCCAAGTTAGTTCGTACCAAATCAAGAATCGCGAGATGATATATTGTCAGTATGGTAGAAGGTTCTATTTGTCGATGTCCTAAACTTAAGAGATGATGATTGGCTCAAAATTTAACGAATTATGTTCGCAGTAAATTACAAGCGTTATTGTGCAGAATGAATAATTTATTTCCGTACAAATTTAGCAGGAAGTAAAGCTATCTTTCTCGCTGTATAGAGTACTTTGTGAACTCTTTGTTTTCTGTCAGTTTTGAAACAGACTGACACAAAACCAAACCTGCTAACCTCGAATTTGAAATAGACCTACAGTGACACCACTATTGAATTTCCACAGTCGCCCCTTATGAACTTTTTTAATG
The DNA here is from genome assembly GCA_940337035.1 of Agriotes lineatus. Classification (NCBI taxonomy): domain Eukaryota; kingdom Metazoa; phylum Arthropoda; class Insecta; order Coleoptera; family Elateridae; genus Agriotes; species Agriotes lineatus. The sequence goes on from OW679197.1 coordinate 13,544,197, forward strand.
AACATGTTGTAGATATTGTATTGTACAATCATTAATTGATAGCCAAATTCTTTTAAACCCCTATCCTGATCAGCGACTTGTACATTTCTGCACTTCAGATATGTCATAGTGCTAGCTAAGGCGTAACTTACCATTGGAGAACTTTTCTAAAGCTTCTATACTCACTTTCCTATGTAAATGCTACTCTCAAATCAGTGGCTTGTACAATTTCATAGTAGAATGAATATACACTCACCGGCACGAAAAACGGAGCACTTGCATTTTTTTATTAGATTTAAAATTGTATCCCTTTGTGATATTTTATTATTACATTTATTATTATACATGTTATAATGTTAAATGTATAATAAATGTAATAATAAAACATTACAAAGGGATACAATTTTAAATCTAATAAAAAAATGCAAGTGCTCCGTCTTTCGTGCCGGTGAGTATACATCGAAAGGATAAAAGAGAAGATTATGAATGAATGAGTGAAATAGGAAATTTGGGATTTTCTGTCAAAGTTAGTGTAAATAATTAGCAGTAAGTGCATAGTGACTTGCCGATAATACTGGCTATACGGATGCATGACCGCTTGTTGCCACGAAAATAGTCACGACACCGTAGGTGGAGTGCCTATTTTCAGGAGCAATAAGCGAGAGTGCATCCCCAGCCAGTATTATCGATGCAAAGGAACTATGCATGAAATACATTTCAGCTATTACAGAAGTAAACCCAAAAAAATATGACAACAGCGTAACGTATTGGTGAATCGCGTCATTTGACATATGCATGCAATAGTCAAAATAATTTTTAATTATTCATCTCGCAATAGTACGTTACCGATTATTTTCCTATAACTTTACAGGTTATTCCATATGCTGAAGTAATAGGTGTCGATATCAACAGAGATGGGCAGTTGAATATCAAGCTGAGCAATGGTAAGACGATCGATGCCGATCACGCCATTGTAGCGGTTGGAGCAGAACCTAATACAAAGCTGGCAGAGAAATCCGATTTGGAGGTTGATCCCGACCTTGGTGGTTACCTAGTGAATACGGAACTTCAGGCTCGATCGCATTTATATATTGTAAGTATTCCTTCATGTACAAAATGACAGGATGGATGAGTATTTGTTACCAGGTGTCCTAAAATGAATTACATCTAGTATGCTTTGAATTTCCCATAATGCATTCCAAAATTTTACTTAAAATTGGCGAGACTGTAAGTCTATGTCAAATTTGAGGTTATTAGGTTAGGTTTTGCATCAGTTTTGACACAGACTAACCTCGAATTTGACATAGACTTACAGTCTCGCCAATTTTAAGTAAAGTTTTGGATTGCATTATGGGAAATTCAAAGCATACTAGATGTAATTCATTTTAAGACACCCAGTACGTAATCCTATAACATAAAATCATTGCTGTCTTTCTATCTTTCTATGTTTGTTCGCCATCTCCTCCGAAGATACTGGACCGATTAAGTTGTATGATGGCTTAAAAGTTTGCTAATTTTTAGACTTAGATCGTAGACCGGTTTTTATTTTCAAAACAAGTACGAAAAAGTTTTAATTTAATTAAATCCTCTAAGCAGCGGAGCGGAGCACCTGTCGCCGTGGGCTAGGGTGTGACAGCTGCTGTCACCGTGTGCTATTAGCTTGGGTGAATACCTATGTTCATATATCATTATAGCGGCGCATTATTCAAACAACCCAGGTTGGCCCTGGTGTAGAGTGTTCGTCTGCCACGCGGGCGGCCCGGGTTTGATTCTCGGCCGATGCATTCTTTTTTTAAAAATTTATATTAATGAATATCTCTTAAATTTGCGAACCGAAGCGTAGTTCGGGTGACTCACTAGTCATATAATAATAATAATAATCAATTATCTTTATTCTCCCACAATAATCAACAAATAAAAATAGAAAAAAAAACACAACAATCATGTATAGAACCCTAGACATTGCTAATTAAAATGAGAGAACTAGAAGGCGAGGTTCAGATGAGCGATTATTGCTATTTCTCTCTGATCTTCATTTTATTATAGTATATTATGATACGAGTTTTATAAGAAGCATTTTGTAGCACGCACGGCTTTAGGGTACGACGAGCGAAGCGAGGATTGCCCTAAAGGAGTAAGTGCTACAAAATGCCTTATAAACGAGGTATCATGCAGTATTTTATCTACTTTGCCACTTTTTTAAGCAAAAAAATGAAATTTATCCGCAAACGTCACAAAAGTGACAACTTATTTGTCTTTATTGACAAGGTAAAAGTGTCACTTTATCTGCCTAAGCAGATAAAATAGCGACTTTTGCATACTTTATCTGCCTAAGCACACAAAATCGTTGCCCTCTTTCTTTCTATGTTTGTTCGTTATCTCCTCCGAAGATACTGGACCGATTAAATTGTATGATGGCTTAAAATTTTGCTAATTTTTAGACGTAGATCCGTAGGCCGGTTTTATTTTCAAAGAGTACGAAAAAGTTTTAATTTAAATAAACCTTTAAGCAGCGGATCGGAGCATCTGTCGCCGTGGTATATGGTGTGACAGTTGCTGTGGTCGTGTGCTATTAGCTCGGGGGATTTAGTATGTTCATATATCATTACAGTAGCGCATTATTTGAACAAGATTGGTTGGCGCAGCGGTACAGTGTTCGCCTGTCACGCGGGTGGCCGGGGTTCGATTCCCGACCGATGCATCCTTTTTTATTTAAATTTATATTAATGAAATTTACCTGAATACGTTTCCGGATAAAATAGTATATGTTATTCGGAGTAAAAGTGACTTTATGTGGCTTAGCTGAATTATTTGCCTCACTAACGTTCGGCTAAATAAACTTCAGCTTCGCCACATAAAGTATCACTTTTACTCCTAATAACATAATCTACTATTTTTAGTATTTTTATTATAGCATCGCTTTGTGTCTATTACGATACGCAAACGCGTACGTAATAGCCTCAGTACGAACGCAAGGTAGATAAATTAAATTTATAAAAGTGTCAGCCTACTCTAACTTACAAAGTAATTTCTATGATCTGTATATACACCAAAGGTTAAGAATTTAGTGATGCATTGCTATCGAACTCGATATGCATATGATCAAAATTTAGTTATTATGCTGTTTTCAAAACAATTTCAAGCGCAAATTAGCCCTGAACTTTTTTAAGTGAAGTATCTTATACAAATTTGAGAGTCTGTTATACATAATATATATTTGAAAGGAAAATGATCACTCATATAGAACCGAAGAGTGGAGAGGTGGCGAGATAGACTTCTCAATCTTGTTGAGATATGTACATCGGTTCTGAAAGTAATGTTATTGTACAAATAGGCAGTTTTAGTTGTTAAAATTCTATGAAAAAGGCTTTGTAATAATTGACAGTTTTTCATAGTCGTTCTTAAACCCATTTGTTTTCCTCCTCTAGTCCCAAGAAGCTTTTTATTAGTCTGTCATTTGTTCTACTGATAATTGTAACATCGTCTCCGTAAGCAATAATTTGTGTGTTTTTAATATTTGTTGTTTTTTCCAACTCTGATCTTTTAATTGCACTTTCTAAGGCTATATTAAACAATGTAGCTGAAAGCATATTTCCCTGCCTAACGCCTTGTACATTAAAGCTTTCAGTTGCATCACTTTCTATTTTCACTACTGTGGTTGAGTCTTTTTAGGGTAATTTCTACAAGGTTTACTATTTTTTGTAGAATCATGTACCTACTGCAGTTCTTTTATTATTTTTTCTCTTATTACTTTATCGAAAACCTGTTTAAAGTCTATGAATAGGATGTGAAGAGATAACTCTTAATATTCTCTTGCTTTTTCTAGTATTTATAGTACAATGTGTACGGCGTGTATGGTCGATCTCCCTTATCTAAAGCTTTATTGCTAGTCCCCTAGTTCGTTCTCTGCATGTTCTTGGGGTTTTTCTTTAATTATTTTAGATCACTATAGACCACATTTAATAACGTTAATCCTCTAAGTCTTCTTTTTTGTGGATTGCAAAAATTACACCTTTCTTGTAGTCTTCTGGCATGCTTTCTTCTCTCCGGATCAAGCAGATTAATTCGTGTAGCTTTTCGTGCAGTTTCTCACCTCCGTATTTGAGGTATTCTGTAATTATTCTATCACTTCCTGGCGGTGTACTGTTTTTTCGGTGTCATATTGCCTGTTTTACCTCTTCTATTTTTGGTTCTTCTATTTTTTCATCATTCCGTGTAATGTTTGTGCTTTTCTATTGGTTTCCATTTCCTTTCTGTATAATTGTTCATACTAGTTCTTCCATATTTGTTGTATTTCTTTCGTATCATACTTTATATCCTGAAGTTTTTATTCAAAAGTTCTTCTTTTCTAGTTTTATTCTCTGGTAAAACATTCTTGTATTTTTATTGTTATATTCATGTTGAATATCATTTATTTTCTTTTCGTTGCAATCCTTTTTTTTTTGTTTACATGTTTTTCTCGCTAGGGAATTTGCTTCTTTGTATATTTGTTTGTCTTCTCCATTTGATTGCATCCATTTTATTCATGCTCGGTTTTTTTCTTATCTCGTCTTCTTGCATTCATGGTCGTACCATTCTTTACTTTTTTCATGTTACTTGTATTGTTCCACTGGATTTCGATTCTGTTTGTACATTCAGTGGAGGGTTTGCTTTTGCTGAAGTTCCTGCATTATACCTTCTTCTAATGCTTGTTTCACCTTTTATTCTTTTATTTTGTTTACATCCCAATTGTTATTCTTTTTGGTTCTTTCTTTTCCTCTTCTTAGGGTCTTCTGCTCCAGCCCATCTAGTTTCTTGTACTGCCATAATATCAATAATATAGTTTTCCATTGTTTTCATAATTTCATTCATCTTTCCAGGTTGTAAAAGTGTTTTTATGTTCCATGTCGCAATTCTTGTTTTGTGTTTTTTGTTTTTCTTTTTTCTTGTTTTTCACAATGCTTTCCTCTTCGTTTAATTTATAACTTTCCTGCTCCTTCTCCTTTCTTTCTCTTTGCCTTTTTGCTTTGCATTCTGTTTTTTCCGTCCGGTTTTCAGCTTTGTCAGTTGTTTTGAATTGTGTTGATTCCTTGTTGTCCTCTTTATGTTCTTGAGAGTTGCATTTAGTGTTTGCTCAATGGACGCTGATTTATCTTTTGTAGTGCCGGTCTTCTGGTCATCCTTCTCCTTTCTTTCTTTTCCATAGACTGCCAAAATCGTTGGTGTACAGTTCTTTTTTGAGATTGCTTCTTTTGGGTTATTTTTCCCTTCCTCATCTATCGATCTTCTTCTTTGTTTTCCTATGGTTTTCTTAACTCTCCTTCCGTACTTTGTTCATCTAACTTCTCAATCCTCCATTTATTATCAACCTATCTCTTATTATCATTGCTTTCATTCCTCTTCTCCTAGCTTCAATCTTCTGAGGTATTCATTTTTTCTGGATCTCTCGTGTCTTCTGATCTAAATCCTCCCTTACTGCGATCTGTGTTCCCTTTAATCTTGATAGATTCATTAATATTTCAATTTTCTTGAATTTTGTTGCAAGGCCTACTTTAACTGGTCTATTTACATTTCCTATACTTGTCCCTATTCTGTTTATACAGGCAGACCTCGCCTGCTGATTTGATTTTACGCGGGGCACCTTTGGCTCCCTTTTCTTTGCCGTTCGCGGATGGATTTGCCAACGTTAACTGTTTCAACTTTCACACACTAACGGCCAGTCTTATAAAGGCCACTAATCTGACTTGAATTCGCTGTTAAAATAAACAAAAGCGCATAAAAATTTGTTTACTAATGAATAATATGTCATAAACGACAACGTTTTGATGAGCTTTTGTTTATTTTAATAGCGATTTAACGTCACATTAGTGACCTTTATTAGACCGGCCGTAAGTAAGTAAAGCAGACGTATGCGGTTTATGTCATGAACACCTAAATAACATTATTTATCACGAACTTGTAAACACACTTATCGAGTCTATTCCTTTGAATCTCTTATTACCAAATCGGACCTGAAATAAATTGTAAAATTATATCGTGAATAAACAAATGGACATTCGAGCTCTAGATTCAAGTGGCAGACTTATGTTACGTATGGAATTTTAGTTTAAGCTTTACTGTCTTCTCGAGCGTTTCTGCCAAAAATTCAATTGAGTTTAATTTTTAAAACACGGAAAACCATGTCGTCAAAGCATAAAGTTTCTACTTCAGATTTGCCAGACAAAAAAACGCAGAAAAGTTTTGGTTTCTTGAGGTTGCATAGTATAAATAAATGTAGTTTAATGGAACGTAACCCCGTTTTTATCATTTATGTGTTTACTTGCGCTTTGCGGCATTCTTCAGATCTCAGGTTGATAGTATTTATACTGACTTTTCCAAGGCGTTTGACAGGGTTAGTCATGGTCTTTTAGTTAAAAAGATGCTTTACATGGGGGTAAATGCTGACTTGGTTCAGTGGCTGCACAGTTTCTTGACCGATCGCTTCCAATGCGTTCGCATTAATAATTTCTTATCGTCAGCCTTCCCGGTACTGTCCGGAGTACCGCAAGGGTCTCATTGTGGACCATTACTCTTTAATATTTTTGTGAATGATTTAGATAGGTACATTACAAACTCCAATTTTCTACTATTTGCTGACGACTTAAAGATTTTCCAGGAAATTAATGGTTCCAATGATGTTCATCTTTTACAGTTGGACATTAATAGCTTTCTTAAATGGTGCTCAGTTAATCAATTGGATATCAATGTTGCTAAATGTTTTTCTATGAGCTTTACTAGGGGCCAAACTAACTTATCAGCATACTCATTTAACGATGAAGTTTTGAGAAAGGTTGACGTAGTGAGGGATCTTGGAATCTTACTAGATAAGAACCTGAGCTTTAGTGGACATATCGAGAAAATTACCAACTTGGCTTCAAGAAATCTGGGTTTTATAACAAGGAATAGTCGACAGTTCTCACCAAATATACTTAGAACACTTTTTTTGCACTCTGGTACGTCCTTCCCTTGAATACGGATCAATTATTTGGGCACCACATTATAAAATACACATTGATAAGATTGAACGTATTCAAAATAAGTTCTTAAGAATATACGCTTACCGCAAGGGCTATGACCTAACTCTAATCAATTACCCTCAGCTTCGCCAAGAATTAAACCTGACTTCTCTTCTCTCACGTAGGAAGTCTATAGACTTATGTTTCCTATTTAAATTAGTTAATGGAATGATTGATTCTCCTATATTACTAAATCTGATTGATTTTAATACCAATGTCAGAGTACGTAACCCACCACTATTTCGTATTCCTTTTCATCAAACAAACTACGGAATAAATAATCCCATTACCAGAATGCAGAGAAACTACATTGAGTGTCAGACTGAGTTGGACATTTTTTCTGAGAGCTTTTTTTCATTTAAAAACCACGTGAACAATTTGCAGAATGTTTAATATATTTTTTTTCCTAATTATCACAAAACTTTTGTTATTAACACGTATTTGTTGTTGTGTATATTAAAAGTAAATTTTTCATTTTAATGTAAATGGTGTATGCCGTTAATAAATAAATAAATAAATAAATAACCCCCGCAAACGGCGAGGTCTGCCTGTATAATGTATATCGTAATCCTTGATAGTTACTCCAATTTCTCCTATGTCTTTCAGAATTTTATCTTTCAACATCCTCGCATCTGCTCTGTTCTCTTCGGGGATACCGAAAATTATAATATTCTTCTAATACTTCTCTTCTTGTTTGCTAGTTCATTACAACTTCCTCTAGCTTTTTAATTTTATCTGTGTTGTTTCAAATTAAAGCCTGATTCATCTATTTTCTTCTCCATTCCTATCAGTTTATTCATGATGTCCATTAGTGTTGGTTCTTTGCCTTCCTCCATTCTTCACGTATTATTTGCTGTTATATTTTTATTGTAGACGATTTTGATGAGTTCGTTCCAACAACTTTTTAATTTACTTTTTGTGTCTTTTCACTCGTGTGCATAATTTGAATTCCGCAACGTTCTGTTCGTCACTCTTCTTATAGCTTTCACTCGTGTGCAATTTTCAAAAATTACAAATTCTACAAAAACGGCACAAAATAGAGCGTTAGTTGAAGAAACAAATTTTCTCTAAAATTTTATGCTGAATTCAAAAATGTAATAATATACCGGGTGTTCTATTTAGAGTAGAAGTTAATAAAGAAAATACAAAAAAAAAAACAAAAGAAACCCATTTTAGAAGTATTCAATTGGAAAATCACCTATCTCACATCAATACACATTAAAAATGTAAAGTTTAAAAAAATTGTTAGATCCGTTTTTGAAAAAATCAAAAAGAACTGAAAAATCACAAGAGTAAGCACCTACTTCCGGTTATGCGATTTTCTTCAAAAGCTTCCTGTCGCATCTAGATAGTACACAAAACTTATATATGAAGTTTCAACGCCATACCTCTTTTCATTTTTGAGATATTCTGTTCACAGACAAACAGACAGACAGACCAATGAACAAAAACATATTTCTTGGGTTCAGCGGACTAAAATGTGAATGATCTGTTGGAAACTCAATTTCGAATTTTTGGGGTGAATCCAATACTTTTTTATCATAAAATGAAGTAAAAAACAAAAATGAGAAAAAATCAACAAAACATTTATTTAATTAGATATTTGATTCTTTTTCTTATATTACAGGCTGGGGACTGTGCATGTTTCTATGACACGAAATTGGGAAGACGGAGAGTAGAGCACCATGACCATGCCGTAGTCTCCGGCAGATTGGCAGGGGAAAACATGACGGGCGCTGCGAAGCCCTACTGGCATCAGAGCATGTTTTGGTCCGATCTTGGACCAGATGTCGGCTATGAGGCCATTGGTATCGTGGATTCCACCTTGCCTACCGTAGGCAACGGCTGAAGATAACCCGAAAGCTGTTGTGAGCGCCACGGGCGAAGGCATCCGATCCACTACAGAAGCAGTAAGTCTTTGCTTATCGTTACCGAGAACCATTATAACCGCTCCTTTTAGCTAGTGCCTCCGGAATGTGAGAAGTTTGTAAAAGCAGATCCCGAACAAAGGAAATTAGTAGAGAAGTTGAAAAAGGAAGCCAACAAGACAGGAGAGGGTGAAGACTTTGGAAAAGGCATAATATTCTATCTCAGGAACGACATAGTAGTTGGAATTGTATTATGGAATGTGTTCAATCGAATGAATGTTGCCCGGCAAGTACTGAAAGATGAAAGAAAATACGATGACCTAAACGAGGTAGCTAAGCTGTTCAACATTCACGAAGAGTAATGATCTATTTCACACTAGTGCCCTATTGCTAATATTAAGTATACACTACATTAAGTGGAAAACTTAAGGCCAAAAGTGGCCCTCGAACATTCGAGTTTTTCCAAGACTACCTCGCCCATCGCCCGTAACTTTTGAATATTATTTTATTCAGTAATGTACTAAACGTGTATTATGCTAGCAGTTTATTGTTCTTATACATTATTAGTATGTAACAGTTCTCTTTTATTTTATTGTTATAAAAATAAAACTAATTAAAAACCATACTTTAATTGTATTATGATTACTTTAAGCACGCAATTACTTATATTTCTTTAAGGATAATTGTAGAACTACTTGTTAATGTATGTTATATACGATACTTTTTTAGATTTGTTAGAAAAATAAAAGAAAACAGTGTAGTCCCACTATTTTACAATACCACAACCTACATTTTTAGAAAGACTTCAAGCTTTAAGAAGTGCTGGTGAAACAACGTGATCAGTGTTGAATTCAGACTGCTTACTCCGGGGGGGAAAATGGAACGTCTGGTGGGTATTTTTACCTATTCCCGCGCAAAGCACCTATTCTTTTATAGATAAAAAACATGGAATATGAAGTAGTAATATTTCGAGGGGGCGGAATTTCCCCCCTGGATTCAACACTGAACATGATAACCGCAGAGCTTGACTATTTCAATGTTAAATCGAAGTATAAAGCGAGAAATAATTGCAGAAAAGCAAATGATGTTATAGAAGTAGGTAATTGCATATCCTTTGATAGTGGGGGACAAAATAACTATTTTGGAATCAATGATTAGTATTCTGCATCAGTTGGAATTCATTCTTTTGGAATCGACACCATCAAGGCAAAATACGTAAACCAAGTCACAATAATCAATGTGCGATCACGTAAGTGAGTTGGCCTGTTATACAATAGTTTTAGAGAAGCATATTTTACTGAACAATATCACCACCAACTTCGAAGGATTCACTTTCAAATCATGATTCTCAGCAGTTTGCACGAGGTTATTTAGATCAAATTTTATTATTATGTTTGCGGTTTGTATATCCTTCGAGTGAAAACTAGTAGACCTGAGTATCATTGGCACAGAAGTGATTTTACATAATTTAAATGAATTTTTAAAAGTGGTGGTATAAATAGCATACAATACGGGGCCTAGAATAAATCCTGTGGCACACCTGACAAAAAGTTGGCTTTGTGTGCAGAAGTGTATTCCATAGCTCCGATATTAAAGCCGAATTTGACCGTATCGAGTGAGTGGAAACACAAGAGAAGTGGAGGAACAGTAAAAGTACATGGGTAAAAATACTGATGAAAGAAGTACAGATGAAAAACAGCCGAACAGTGAGTAAATCAAGTTATAATACAGAAATGAAAGATGAAAATTTGCAATAAGAATGGAAATTGCATGTGGCAATTAATGATAAGGAAAGATAAGTAAAATCACCAAAAGGTAGGAAACAGCCTCAACAAAAGTAAGATAGGCAACACATCATACAAAATTAAGACTGAAAGGTTGTATAAGCACAGAATTTAATTAACTTCAAATATCAAACTTAAACCATCATCTAACAATACTCCGAGAGGAGTCCAACTTCTAAGAATTAGATAAGGGAAAAGCTCTCATCGCAGAGTGTTGGTAGCAAACAGCAGTTCAGTTTTTATGGACAAAAAAAAGACAAAACCCAGAAAACCGAGAACGCACAGTACAAGTATTGAAGACTAGATTAAAAGGAAAAGGGGGATAGAATCTCCAGAAGAGTGGCAAAAGTGGGAGGAGGAGCAAAAGCAGAAAGATACATAGGAGCCCACAAAAACAACAAGGAGAAGAGGCAACAAAAAGAAACTCAGAAGGAGAAGAAACCAAAGAAATGGATGCCGTATTGAAAAAGTTAGATGAGATCAAAGGGGAAGCGAACAAAAAGCACACTGACCTTATGACGGAACTGAGGAAGGTACACGAAGAGTTCCAGGCTGCAAAAGTGGAATGGGAAAAGCGAGCAGAAAAATGGGGACAGGAGAAGGAAGAAATGCAAGCAAGAATTAATAAGCTCGAAATCAGAATGGAGAAGCAAGAAAAAGAAAAACGTAAATATTGTAATAAAAGGAATGTCAGTTGAAGAGAGCCAGATGGAAAAAAAGTAGAACGACAACTATTAAATGAAAAACTTAAATTGTCACATATAATCTCATAAGAGCATTAATTCTTTCTGGAAATTTTTTTGAGTGCGGTCCAACAACGTCGTATTAATTTGCCCGAGCGGGACGCGAGGGCAAATTAGGACGTTGTTGGAATGCACGAAAATAATTTCCGGATATGAATTAATGCTCGAATGCAGATTCGGTAAGAAAATCGTAACGCCACAAACCCTCACAGTTAGGTTAGTCTACCTACAAAAAATTTCCAAGAAATTTTTTTATTGTCTTGGTTACGGCTCGTGAACTAATTTTTCTATTGGTCATTAATGAGTGTCGTACGATTTTCAGTAAAAATTAAAAAGCCATTCAGTGTGCAAGGGAAAGATAATAAGCAGATAATAATAGGAGAACTGAATTCGTGGGAAGATAAACAAAAAATTATGCAAAGGAAAAGTTTACTGAAGGATACAAACGTCTACATTGAAAGCGATCTAACCAGAGATGAAAGGAAAACCCAAGCAGAACTACGGAAAATCATGAAAGAAGAAAAATAAAAATGGGATACCGGAAATTAATTATAGATGGGATAAGGTATGATTGGGACACCACTAAGCAAGTAATAGTCAAGAATCAATCAAAAAACTATAGACGAAAGATATGGATGGATCAATGAGACGACATTGGCAATGAAAATGGTAACAGATAGAGACGGGAAAACTACTGTCAGAAAATAAAAAAATTACAAAAACACAGAAATGACAATTGCATCATGGAATATACAAGGTCTAAACAGGGAAGGGAAGATAAAACAACTAATAGAAGAAATCGGAAGATATAATATACACATCTTAAGCAACTCAAGAAACCAACATTAAAGATGAGGTAAACACAAAAATAAAAGATTATATATGATTTAATAGAGGTGGAGAAGAAAACAGGTACGGGACAGGATTTCTAGTGAATGAAAGAAGAAAAGAGAAAATAATGGATTGGAAAAGAATAAACGAAAGAATAAGTATATTAAGATTAAGAGGCCAATATACCAAAACGAGTATTATCAACTTATACGCCCCAACAGAAACATTGGAAGAGGAACAAAAAGAAAAATTCTATGATGACTTGGAGAGCTCAATTAATAATCTGCCAAAATATGACATAAAACTGATTGTAGGCGACCAAAATGCAGATAGGGAAAGAAAAAGAATATGAAATAGTTATAGGCAAAGAAAGCCTTCATGAAACAACAAACAACAACGGAGAACACTTAATCAATTTTGTGGCAAGAAATAACCTAATAATTAAAAGTACTATGCAACAAAGAAAAAACATACACAAAGAAACATGGTGCAGTCCAGATGAAAGAACAAAAAATCAGATAGATCATGTGCTAATTTCGAAAAGACAGGCTAACGCAATGAAAAAATTCCAGACATGTAGGGGAGCAAAGATCGGATCAGACCACTACATGATTAGGATGAAAACAAACCAACATATACGAAAACACAAAAATATTGAAGGAGGCGCATAACAGAAAGTATAAAAAAAGGAAAAGATAAAGAGGAAGTACTCCGAAAAGTTAGAACAGAGACTAAAAAAATATAACATTGAAACCGACATAGAAAAAAAAATGGTAACATATACAGACAACCTTAAAAGAAAGTGCAAAAGCAATTGAAGAGAACAAAGAATACGAAAACGAAAGCTGGTTTGACCAGGAATGTAAAGAAGCAATAGAAAACAGTAAAAGAGCAAAACAGCTTTGATTACAGAAACAGACACTGGAAGCAGAACAACAATATAAAAAGACAAGAAACAAAGTCAAAACAATATGCAGAAAAAAGAAGAAAGAAAATATCAACCAACAAATCTAAAATCTACAAACATCATACAACGCAAAAGACACAAAAAGATTCTATAAAATAATAAAATGGGAAAAGAAGGGTTACCAAAAACAATAGTAGACTTACATAAACAGTATATTGAAAAAACTTTCACGAGTGAAGGAGAGAAGAAAATTGAAAAATTATGAGAACAGGGAAAAGAGGTAAATCTACCAAGCTGGGACGATTTCCAAAGAATAATAAAAGAACCAAAAAATAACAAAAGCCCGGGAGCTGAGGATTTACCAATAGAATTAATAAAATATGGGTGTGAACAAATGCAAAGAAGAATTTTCGAACTTATCAAACATATATGAACAATAAAAGAAATGCCTAAAGACTGGGAGGAAGCGGTCATATGCCCGATATTTTAAAAAGGGAACAAGCAATTAGTAGAAAAATTACAGGCCAATATCACTGCTAAGTACCAGGTACAAAACCTTAGCATCACTAATTACGGAAAGAGTGAGAGAAGAATCCCAACATAAGATAGGAGACTATCAAGCCGGGAAATCTACAGTAGATCAAATATTTATTATTAAACAAACACATGAAAAATGTAGAGGAAAAAATATAAGAATTGATGTGATACTCATAGACTTTTAACAGGCTTTTGATAGGATAAAAAGAACAGCGATAATAGAAGCAATGGAAGAACTACACTTTAGTAAAGAAACAATAGCGTTAATAGCGATGACTTTAAAGAGGACAAACAACATGGTGATATACAAAGGCCATATATCCACGGAGTTCGAAACCAACATAGGCCTAAAACAAGGAGACCCCTTATCACCACATTTATTTAACATCGTCTTAGAATACCTGATGAGAATAGCAGAAACCAACACGAACTATAACGTAGTAAATGGTCCATACCAAATCTTGGCGTATGCAGACGATCTAGCAATAATGACTATAGACGTATGCTGAGACGAGAGTAGTATAAATGCCTTCTTCCATGCCTTACAGTGATATTGTAACTTGTAACATATTTCAAGATAATGTTCTTCTTTTATATATTTTTTTTCTTTCTATTTCTTATAAAAAACGATGTGAAAATGTATGATAGAATTAAACACTGTAAAATGTCTTCAAATTTGCACACAAGGGTTTTCCTTCGCGAAATAATATTGAAAATATTATTTGCAATATGTTATTACAACCTGTAAAATAAATAAATAGCTAGAGATGCACAGGAAATTGTCGCAAGGGAGCAGACGCAACTGTCTGCCGTTTTACTACGAATTTACTTCACTTTTGTACCAGAGCTAGACTTTGAGGGGCGGCTTGTTGTGCCGTGAGCTAAGGCAGCCTTAAGTGAGTTTGAAGTCATGAGGCACGCGAATTTAAGATCATTTGAATGCTGGTTGAACACGCAAAACATAGAAAGCTACCTAGAGCTGTCGCGTGCCGTGAGTTATTGTTGACTAAGTTGTAAATAAACGTTCCTATCTGTTGTGTAAAAGCTACTGTGTGGGAAAGGCGTTGTGTTTTGTCATAATGTGGCAGCTTGCCAGTTATTGTGGGACTAACTCTGGATCTCGAAACTTCACCAAATATTCCCAGTAATGAAAGGAAGCACATGTGTATTATTCTTGCCATCGCTTAAGTGGGCCTAACAGTTAACTAACCGTAAACCCAGAGCGTTTGCTTAACCATGGTCGTGTCTGCACCATGTGCTCACAACGTCCAACGCTGAAATGACATACCCCTTTTGTAGAGCATCCTCTATTCAAGCTAACTTCGTTTCAACACAGGTATTCAGCTGTAACTTAGATAGTAAGGTATTTATCAGAGTTCGAATATCTGTGTGTGCTTAAGCTAAGAAACGTTTATTTGATTGACAACAAAGTTTAGTTTAACATCATTGCATGCTGTCTTTTTTACTGCAGTGTAATTTTGTAATATATATAGGATATACGTGTTATGTTATTGTCTATTTACTACGATGTGTTTTTATTAGGTGCAAAAGGCGATAAAACTTTAGTATAAGGTCCTGACTATTACGCATAATTAAAAATCGAACTGTCACGTACGCGCATAGACTTCACACTTGAATGTGATCAGCGGTTCCAAAACAATCTTATAGGTCTTTAAATTTAAAATACGAGCAAAGGCTGTAAATAAGCTAGAATGGGTCACAGTGTATTTTTTGAAATTCCTGCTTCTTTACTTTTGTGTGAATTCACTTAAATCACAGCACAGCATCGACCATTCGGAAGGTTGGCCCAGGTAACTGACGAACATGAGCATTAGGCAGGACCTTTTGCTAAAATTGTACCCAAAAGAGAGTTTGAGGTGGTACAGTCGAGGCTTGATGGCTTGATTTGTAAACTCAAAGTTTACTGTTTTGAATCAAGCTGTCCTCCCATTGTTTACAGGGGCCCCTTATCAATATTTGATGTTTTTGCCGAGCTGTTTAGTTGTATTTTGAATTTTGTAAATTGTTTTATGTAATATCTAATATGTAACTGTAGTTATATTGTAGATTGCCTGTTTAGCATTTTCATTCATTTTAAAATAGTTTAATAAGCGTCATTTGTATTATTTTGAGTTCTTTAAGTAAAAGTGTCAATTAGTTAAACAGCAAGGAACCACGCCTTTCAGGCGGGTTGAATTTAAGTTGTGTCTAATCTTTGAGTGGTAAATTGTGAAGAGATCGTAAAAGAGAAGATGCGCTTCAATAATTGAAGCAGTTAAGCATTTAGTTGACAAACATGTAAGTATTTATTTTGCACTAGACCCAATCCACTTCAGCCATTAATCGGAGTGCATTAATCGAGCTATGGGTTGAATTTGTCATTTGAGAACACCTAATCTCCCGTCACATTCAGCGCTTTTCTTGATCTTTGCCTCGTGATAAAATTCCAAAGAAGTAAAATGCAAAAAGTATTTAAGCGAGCTGCCTCAAGGGGAATTGATGCCTATTTCACCTACAGAGCTAACCCACATTCTGAGACCGTTGATAGTCCAAGCAAGTCCTACCCTGTGCTTTCTTAGCCCAAGCTTGCTCGTCGGTTATCTGCCATGGGTTGCCTCCCTGCAAACACCGTGATAATCCTGCATAGGTATTAATGAGATATATCTTCTTCACGCAGCCAGAACTTTAGTGGTGAATCCTGAATCAGTAACTGTGTGCATCCACGGCTCAAACACAGCCGTTTCGCCGCTTTCTGACACCTTTGGATTCATTCAAAGGTCCCCTACGTCACTGGGAAAATGGAAAGATTTGCCTGAACGTATTCTTTGCCAAAAATAGTTCTGAAGGTCTAACATACCAGTTAAAAATAGTTCCCTAGTCAGTAGCACAACCCCACTTAACGGGGAAAACGTCCCCCTGAGGTTCGCATTAAAATTTAAAATCACCATTAAATCACTGCACTTGTCAAAAATTGGACGCCATTTTTGTACACTAGTTGTTCGGTTACAGATCAATACTTCAGTTTTAGCCTTTGCCGCTACGTGACATAATCCTGTGGAAGATCGATAATCTAGTTCCAGACGTCACCGCACCGTCAACCTCAACACTACTGTCAGACTGGTGGCCTACCCAGGCCTCCAAGAAATTTATTTATTTATTATACATACATGACTTGTAGAATTACTCCTTATTTTAAAAACATTTTATGTATCTACAAGAACAATAGATTTTGTTTCAAAGTGCTGTCCATATGTTTACTCAAATGAACGCTTGGCCTTCTGTAGTTACCATTAAAGGCGAGTAATTGGTAATTGGATATTGTAATTTGACAAAATTTTATCTGATCAGAGCAGAAGTTTGTAACGGCAAAAATATTGCAAAGATTCAGGTTATTGCAATATCAGTCATATATCGTATAAGTATTATTTTCTGCTACACTTTCTTATGGTCTTTCTAATGTTGCTCCAATTGGTTTTAAACTCTAAATGTATTCTTACATTTATCTGTTATATATATATTTTTTATTTGTTTGCTTCTTAATTTTGGTATTTTCATTCTTTCTACCTTTTCCTCCTCGATATCTTATTTCTATGACATGACGATGGTCTGTATGTACCCTTGTTCTTCTGAAAGATCTTACAACATTAATAAATGTGGCTCATTTCTTTTATATCAAACGTGATCTACTATCTGACATTTTTCATGGTATCAGTCACGTCAACTGTTTAAATTTACTGCTGGCAATTACTAAGCTCATTTGTGCTCAAAGTAAAATAATTTCTCGTCATTGTCATCCATGATGCTATGCAACGAATAGGTATTGTCCTATAACAATTCTAAAATGTGCCTTCTTTCCAAAAAATGTATGCCTCATATACCATCCACACTCGCTAAATTTAAAAACAAGAAAAATAGTTTTTTTTTAATAGCAAACAAACATTAATATGTAATAATTTAATCCACTTATATACAAAAAACACGCGATAATAGAAACTTATCTATACCTGCAACACATTTTTATATTGTTTAAACAGCTTATCCATGAAATTAAAATAGTCGACTATGTGGAAATCCATTGCTTTTGTTGTCTGAAAGCAATATGTTTAATGGGAGCGCAAATGTATAATTATTGTACTTACTTTTAAAATTGTAGTAATATTAGATGCATATGTCAATGTAAAAATATCATGTTTTATGTGCTCAAAAACTGCGACGATGAAAAATAAGGTATATTCTGGTGGGAACAGAATGGCCATAGCTATAAAATTGCAAATTTCGCTGAAATCCAAAATGCTGAAGAAGCAGTTGTTCAACCACTTTCGAGCAATATGTCTGGGTGACACACCCACCGTCTGAAACAAATGTTTCATTAAGAGAGTTAAAAGATGAATGGAATATCAAAGACATATCTTAATTGAAATAGAGCAAAAACGAAATTATATGGCCAAACAGAAAACAGTCAAGAGAATAAAGCAATAAAAAATTCTAAAAGAATGTGCTTTGGGAGATTTAGAATTGAAGTGGAAAAGCTTTAAATAAAAGAATATACACAATTGTGATTTTTCGCAATGATTATGGGGAAAATGGGTGTGGGCATAAAATCTCATGCTGAAAATCAGACAGATGGCGATAAATAAGAAAATAAATACCTGTAAGGCACAACAGAGTTTTGTTGTATCTTGTAAAATAATTTCTAGGTGGTAATAAAAACTATCACAGATGCTTTGTTTCTTATCAGCAGTGTTGCAACTCGCACACCATAGAATAGATGCCACTGGAGTACTCATGATATTAATCAGCGTAGTTCTACATCTATAAAAACTCAAGATATTTCTAGTTATCGCAAGGTTAACTAATCGTACCTTTCCAAATTTCCTGAACAAATTAAAAAGACCATAGCAACAAACCAGTCAAACCCCACAAATGCATCAAGTCTATAGGCTAGGAATGTCCGAGATTGCTTCAGTAGTAAAATTAAATTTTCATCATTGGCCATGGAAGAATGCAGCATGCCATTTTGAATCCCAAACCTGAAATACACAAATGAGCTATATAAATTGTTTTAACGTATATCGTAGGCACCTACTTACCGTACACACAAGGTCACTCCATATAACTCTTCAGGAAACAGTCCTAACAGAACTGCATTTGCTGACGGCCAAGTGAGATTACAGTGAATTGTTTTTGGTATTTGTTCAATAAGATCTACAACTATTGCTAGCTAAAACGACAAACCTCGTTTCAATAAGCAGATTTATCATTTTCAAGTATTATACCCTGTACTTATCCTTGCAGCTGGCTTTAAAAGCCCTTCGTGCTTGAGCCAGCCAACTGTGGTCATGCAAACCACCCTTTGAATCGTGCAGGAATTTCTGAAGTTCACATGCTCGTTGAAGCCTTCTCATTGGGGAACTGTAATGGTTGTAAAACTTAAAAACAGTAACAAAATTGACTCAAAAAAATTATTAAATAATATACAAGCTCGAACATTAACAACTCCAGTACTCGAATATGCAAGAATAAAATAGTTTCCACTTTTGGCAGTTTTAAAGCTCACTTAATTAAATCTGGAGGTGATAGAAATGAGTCTTATAGGGCTCAAAATTCCTTCCAGTTTCAGACTAACCTTGATTGAACAGGGGCAACGATTATCTGATCTTCATTCAATAACTTCTCATTTAGCACAGCATCGACTCTACCAAAATATTTTATGGAGAGCAGAATATTATGCCTTAAGAAACTACATTCATCGATAAGAATTGCTGTAGGGCTATCTGTAACAGTATCGGGCTCATCTGAACAATCCAGGCGACTATTCACTTGCAGTTCAATGAGACTTTCCTGAAAATTTCAAAACAATGGATACTAAAACAATAATTTCTATAAACAGGAGTATTTACATGGGCATCAGCAGGACAGTGCACATTGTTTTATTAAAAATTAAATAAACTAGAAAAACGGCCTTGGAAAGATAAAAATAAGTAAGTGAAGAAACAATGGCAATATACGTATATAGACACATACTAAAACAAAAACTTACAAGTATACAGAAAAGTGCGTTTATAAAAATAAAGAAAGTAAAAAATGAGAATAGCTTCAAAATAAATTTTAAGAATTTGCAGAAAAATTAAAACAAAGTAAAAAGGAGCAATATCTCAAAACAAAGAATGCACAAAATATGCAAAACAAAAAAACAAAATAAAGAATCAAATGAAAGCAGCTACATGACAAGAGTTTGGAAACGCAACGAAAAAAACATTTCAGAAAGTTCTACAGCTGCAACCTGGGTACCATATTTCACTTCAGCCGAAACACCAATCTGAGGGGCCACAAGTACAAACTAGTGAATCAGCGCTGTACCAGACTACCTAGACAGCAGTTTATTACCAATCGGATTGTATCGGTATGGAATGACTTACCGGCGCATATCCTCGATTCCGCAAATGTTAACGTATTTAAAAACTTGTTAGACGCGCACATGTCGCCTTGATTTACCTGTATGGCCCATATGAACTTTCATTTGTATCTCTGTTTATATTTATATTTATATATCTGTATATTGTCAATGTGTATTCTATATACTTATTATGAGTCCAATCGGCCACTTTGGCCGTCTACTCTGTATTTTATAATAATAATAATAATAAAAAATTTCTGGAGAATAATAAAAATACTATGAGTCAAAACTCAAATGCAATGGAAACAAAAGCATTAATGAAAGCGCAACTTGAAACATAAAGTAATCAGGAAGACTAGACGTTAGTATATCAGTAAAATTCAGGAAGTGATTCAAAACATGAGAAATGGTAAACCTGTTGAGGTAATTAAACATACTTTAACTTACTCAGTGAAATCTGAGGAACCTCAAAGCGAAAAAAAAATAAAGTAACAACAGTAGAAGTAAAAAGAAGAGAGAAAACATGCACAGGTACAGTAACTAACAATACAAATAATAAAGAAGATAAACATAAACATATAGCACAATATAGAAATATCAACAAGACGGTAAAAAACGTTAGAACCTAAACGAAATTCAATTAATGCATAAATACCAAGTGTGGAATTTGTAAGGTGCTAATACGCTACAATCAGGGCTTGTATTTTTCCTGCACGTGGATTGTAGATAAAGCAAACCAACCCAGCGGTGCGCGACTTCACGTAAACTAGAGCCCAGCGCATTCCCACTCAGCCTTCCCCTAGAAAATAGCCCAGAAAAGGGAGCTCAGAAGAGTATAAAACAAGAACGCCTGGCTTACTGAAGGCACTTCGCTTCAGAGACCTGACTAGCAGCTCAAGTTTGGAAGAGTCCGGTTAGGCTTGCCAAAAGTGTCCATAACCGTAATGAAACTTGAGCCTATGAACCCAACCTTTCTTAAATACCTAAAACCTTATTCTCTTTAGCATAGAATTTCGGCTTAGACCGCGTAGTATTTGTATATGAACACCCAGCATTTTCTGGCTTAATGTGCCTTGCACCTTGTGAAGTCGAGCAAAAACCCGCGCGATGGTCATGCTCTTTGGTGGCTCGTGTTGTTCGAGTATCTTGAGAACGAGGACACTTAGGCAGATTTGGCCGTTTTGCTGTTTGTGCATCCATATTCACTAACGTTTCGCAAGATTTTGCAGCTTGCATCATCAGAGTGAAAGTCGCACTAAGAACCGAAGGTCGGTGTGGAGCTATTTATAGTCCTCCGTGCCAGGCGCGCGGAGTGGCGTAACGCTGATTAAGAATTAACAAAATAAGAATGTACTATGCACTAAATAACACAATACAGTGAAATCTCTCCTAAGCGGACACCATGGTGCCACTATTTTTGTTTGCTTAATGGAGGTGTCCTCTTAATAGATATGCTTTAATTTTCAATTTGTTTTGTTTAATCTTTATTTGAATATAGAACGACAAAAAAAATACATACATTTTTAAATACATACTACGTTATAATATTTCTATTTCGAGCTTTCATAAACCAGTCATAAGTTGGTGTATTTGAAATCCAATTGTACTTTTCAAAAAACTAAGCTTTCCAGTAGCGTTTCCCCAGTCATGCCACTTGTTTATTCATTCTTTTTTTTTCAAATATTTGCTGCTTGGGTTTTTCCAATTTCGAATTTCCTTGCTAAATTTCATACGCTGGGTTTGTTTTGATTGTATCAATTTAAAATTTCAACTTTTTCTTTTAAGGTTAGCATGTTTTTAGTGCTGTGTTTCCTTTCTCTTATGACACTGCTGTAAAAAGTAGCTTTAGTACATACATATCAACTGCAGCCTATAATGAAGAAAACCTACATGCTTTTAATCAAATGCAGATATAAATAAAGAGCACTTTGCTATAGATAAATAAAATCGTTTTCGCAGAACACTTCTTTCACTTCCAAAATTGAGATACACAACTGAGGATTAAAGTTGGAAAACATAGGGCGCATATGAAAGGAGGTAATTCCCCTAGTGTCCTAGCTAGCATCTGAACATGCAATTTATAACGTGGCCCATACCACACATATGAGATCGTGTAATTTCCCTAGTTCCCTAGCATTTAAGCACATAATAATTAGTAACATGTCCGCTTAACGGAGATGCCCTTGTATTTAAACTACATTGGTTACCGACGGTACCACGCAAAATGTCCGCTTAATAGAGTGTCCGTTATGAGAGATTTCACTGTATTGGAAAAAAGAGAAATAGAAGATCACATAAAACTCAGAGTACACAATCAAATAGTAATACAATGTGTAATAAGCAAAATCAGCAGAAAAACAAAATTGAATGAAGTGAAAATTGAACAAATAAGACCTGAGCTGAAACAAGAGAGAATAGTATACAGCAGGGATGAGCAACCTTTTTTTACAAGGGGCTAGCTACAAATTTAGAAATGTTGTGCGGGCCGCATGTAAGAAACTTATGATACTACAAACACTGAATTATTTTGTTATTAAATATAATAAATAGAATAAACCTAGTATAAAAAATTACAGAAATAAAACACTCATTAATAGAAATACTATTTAAAAAACGCCGAAAGATATATGTGGAAATATATTATTTAATGAGAAATTTGACATTGTTTCTTTGCCATCAATTGGTCTATATTTGCAGATATAGACGACACAGCAACTCGAACTCGGCTTTCTAACCGTACATCATTTAATCTTGATCGGTGATCGCTTTTAATTATTTTCATTGCGGAAAATAATTGTTTGCAAACATAGGTGCTTCCAAAAAGTGTCTTTATTTGCTTTGCATGTGCGCCTAATCGTGGGAAGTTTTCTAAATTCATGTAATTTTGATAGAAATTATGTATGTCAACATTTTTAAATTTATTTCGTAAATCCGTGTCGTTTTGTAAATCTATTAATTCCATTTGTAACTCATCCGAAACTTTTTTCTGATCTAAATATTTTAAATCGCAATTCAATTTCAGTTATTAATTTTTGTAAATGCTGGGCATATTTTCGGGTTTCTGAAGGAGTTCAAATGCTCTTTGAGCTTTGACTTTAACCCGGTTGCCGATGCAGCGTTTGCGGCACATATGCGTAGCGTCAAATGAAGCCGCCCAGTGTAACATTTCATACCAAGAAATGCCGATGCTTAATTTTTGAAAATGTTGGTATCCGTGCCTATCTATGATGTCGGCATCATTTCCAAAAATTAAGTTAAAAGGCCTAAGGTACAATGAGGCTGCGGGACACTGTAGGAAAGCCGCACGAGTAAGTTTGGCGGGCCACATATAGTGACCACCAAAAAGTCGGTTTAATACGGGAAAAAAATTTATTTTTGATTTTTCAAATAATCTTTTTACGTCAACAGTTTGTGCTTGTCTAAAAACCTATTTAGCCCCTATCATATATACCGAGTGATTTTTACTTATTTAGAAAATGGAGTTTTTCCAAATTGTTAAAATCCAAAAAGGGATATTTTTCGGAAATTAAGTAAAATTTCAAGGGTATATTTTTAGAGTGTGTTATTTTTAGCTAACTGAACAATTACAAGGCCAGAAAACACCAATTTTTCTTTAATTTTAGCTAAAACTGATTTTTCAATTTTTAATAGTTTTCAAAATTTCACATAAACAATGAGGTACCAAGACTTAATATTAAAATTTATTTTTTTATGTAAAGCTTTTAAAGATTTATAATTAGAAAAATAATATAAAATGTTAATTACTTCTTTAGATTTTTTACTATTTACTGAAAAGTAGAGTGTTTGCATAATTTTTACGTTTTTTATGCAAGGTGCTTTTTAGAAGAAATATTTTTCAATTCTAATTAATATCGATTTAAATGGCTTCTAGAAACTCTAATCTAGCCCTGATAATGAATTACTGGTACAAAAATCCTATAAATGTTCTTTTACAGTTGTTTAAATGAGGAGATTTTTATTTATCCAATTTACATGTTCTAAAAAATCTTCTCATTTAGATAACTGTAAAAGAACATTTACAGGATTTTTGTAACAGTAATTCATTAACAGGGCTAAATTAGAGTTTCTAGAAGTCATTTAAATATATAGATACTAATGAGAATTGAAAAATGTTTCTCCTAAAAAGCGCCTTGCATAAAAATCTTTAAAATTATGCAAACATACTACTTTTCAGTAAATAATAAAAAATTTAAAGAAGTAATTAACATTTTATATTATTTTTTCCAATTATAAATCTTTAGTCTTCATATATAAAAATTTTAATTTTAATATTAAGTCTTGGTATATGAAATTTTGAAAAATATTAAAAAAATTAAAAAATTTATTTTTAACTAAAATTTTAAAAAAATTTGTGTTTTCTGGCCTTGGGATTGTTCAATTAGCTAAACATAACACACTCTAAAAAAATCTCATTGAAATATTACTTAATTTTCGAAAAATAGCACTCTATGGATTTTGACAATTTCAAAACTCAATTTTCTACATAAGTAAAAATCACTCGGTAATCTTGGTATCTATGATAGGCGCTAAATAGGTTTTTAAACAAGCACAAATTATTGACGCAAAAAGTTTTTTTTTAAATAAAAAATAAAAAAAAATCCCATATTATGCTGACTTTTTGACGGTCATTGTAGAAGATCGAAAAAAGACGATTAAAATTGTATGAACATATAGTTAGAATGGATCCGGAAATACTTGTCAAAAGATTAATACATGGGAAAAGTGGAAAAAACAGAATTTCACAGAAAAAATGGATTAAAAAAATTGAAGAACTAATTGCTAACAAGGAGAAAACAATCAATAAAATGAAAAGACTAGCGGAAAATAGAAAATGTGATTATAAAGGAATCAACTAAACCAAGATCCCGTAGCCATAATTGGCATAAGGAGAAGAGAAGAAGTCAGTTTCAATGCTTGATTTTCATTTGTCTTTGTGAATTGTGATGAGTTACAGTAAAATATTTTATCTACGACCACTACTAAAAGTAGGCTTTTTAACACTCGCTTGTTTCACTAAAAGTGACGTTTTATAGTTTACCGTGTTTAAAGAAATCAGCTGTTTACTTTTAGCACATGTGCTAAAAGTGACGCGAGGTTCAAAACTACAATTTCGAACTGCAACTGAAGTTTTAAAGCTATTCTAGTTGCTTCTTGCGTTACAGGTAAAGCGTTTTGAAATAATTAAAGCGTTATGTAATGAATACAGTCATATGTGGAGTATAAATAATTAAATTTCGTACCTGTCCTTGACAGCACGGGCGTGGCCAAAACAATCGCCAGCCGCGTAGGCTACTATTCATTATTATGCAGCGTCGCAGATGCGAACCTTTCTTAAATCGATATTTATGGATTAATAACGGTAAAATTAAGGTCGTAGATAAAATATTGTATGCAACGCGTGCTAAAAGTCGTTTATGCGCGAGACATGTTATGAAACTCAGCCTTCGGCTTCGTTTCATAATTTTCATGTCTCGCGCATAAAAGTCGACTTTTAGCACTTGTTGCATAAATAGCTATTATCTACGACCACTACTAAAAGTAGGCTTTTTAGCGCTAGCTTGTTTCACTAAAAGTGACGTTTTATAGTTTAGCGTGGTTAAAGAAATCAGCTGTTACTTTTAGCCCATGTGCTAAAAGTGAAGTGAGGTTATAAAACTATAATTTCGAACTGGAAGTGAAGTTGTAAAGTTATTCTAGTTGCTTCTTGCGTTACAGGTAAAGTGTTTTTAAAATAATTAAAGCGTTATGTAATGAATACAGTCAGATGTGGAGTATTAATAATTACATTTCGTAACTGACCTTGACTACTGTCATTCGCAAACATTCGCCCGCGCGGCATGGGCTACTGTTTATTATGACATAAATTAGAAGTGTTGTAGATGCAAACCTTTGTTAAATCGATATTTATGGATTAATAACAGTAAAATTAAGGTCGTAGATAAAATATTGTATGCAACGCGTGCTAAAAGTCGTTTACGCACGACACATGTTATGAAACTCAGCCTTCGGCTTCGTTTCATAATTTTCATGTCTCGTGCATAAACGTCGACTTTTAGCACTTGCTGCATAAATAGCTATTTTTCAAAAACAGAGCATTTACACAAATCAAAAGCAATAATCAACTAACTATACAGTGCATCCCAATTAAAACGAGCCACCCCGTATAATTCCGTTATTTTTATACTTATAGAAAAATCCTAAAATACGTCAATTTTTCTTTTTAGGGGGACACATTTTTGTGTCAAAATTTACTCGTTCAGAGTTAGCCTCTCCCCCCACCAACACAAACGTCAAAAAGTTAAAATAGGAAAGGGGGTCGAGTTATACCTGATCTTAAAGGGTATCAAATTCTTTCTTTATTGCTTTTTAGTTTTTCGTGCATTCCAATTAAAACGAGCCAGCCCATTATTAAAAGCCAACTTGTGTAAAGATTATGGGAGTTCTAGGTGTTACCGGTTTTATTTCAGTTTTTTCTCTTGCAAAAAAGGTGTTGTACTCACAAGTGAGAAGGTTATAAAAGGTGTGAGCCCATAACATGACTTTTTTGCGGGCGAATTTTCTCGGAAACTACTGAACCAATTTTGAAAAACTAAAAAGCATTAAAGAAAGATTTGATACCCTTTAAGATGAGGTATCACTCGACCCCCTTTCCTATTTGAACTTTTTGACAGTTGAGTTGGTGGGGGGAGGGGCTAACTCTGAACGAGTAAATTTTGACACAAAAATGTGTCCCCCTAAAAAGAAAAATTGACGTATTTTAGGATTTTTCTATAAGTATAAAAATAACGGAATTATACGAGGTGGCTCGTTTTAATTGGAATGCACTGTATACCTTAATACTAAAGATTATCATCTTGAAAGTCTTATGTTTAGGGCTAACTTTTTTCAAATAGTTTATTAGGGAAAGTGTGCAGCCATTAATTATACATGTTAAAATCTTAATTTTCAAATACTTTAAAAAAACACTTTAAAACATATTAACAGTATATTATGATATTAGTGCATAAGTACGCCTTTAAAGCACGTGCGACGAGTTTAAGAGCAAGACACAAAGGGGAGTGCTTTTAACGTCACTAATGCTTTAATGGCACTTCTACACGTGTATCATACGCTATTTTTTCTACGATCGTAACAGAAATATAAAAACTTACTTCGGTGACACTTTTGCCGTCACATTGTGTTAGATATTCTAGGTTATGTTGACATTCAAACTTATGGCAAAGCGTGTTTTAATATAGTATTAAAACAGCGTGTTTTAATATAGTATTAAAACAGCGTGTTTTAATATAGTATTAAAACACGCCACCAATAGCAACGTGCAAGACGTAATTCGGGCGCTAATATTAAGAGTGCTACAAACGCCACTTTTGACACGAGAAACTGTGCAAAACATTGTCATTTTGACAAGATCGTAGAAAAAATAAATTACGTCATAGATAAAAGTTGTTTAACATCACTAAATATTTCAAATTCTGTGTGAATTCTTCTTCAATTAACATATTAAATAATGTCTGGAATACAAGATAAATGTTTTAGATAAGCGGGGAACCAATTTTCTCAGAATTATTACCACTTAAAGCAGTAGTAGATTTTTTTAAGTTAAAATGCATATTTATTTTAAAAAGTATTTTGGTGTTAACGCTTTAACTACTTTTAATTATCGACTCTACAGCCAATGTTTATATTTGTAATTGAGTCGTTCTGATGAATACGAGAAAAAAGTGCATGTTTCAAATCTTCTTTCTTTCTTCGGTTCCCCTTTGCCTAATTACGGCGTTGGGTATTGAGAAATCAGCCATCTCTTCCATTCCTGTCTGTTTTGAGCTATTTGTTCCAGTTATTCGGTCGTTCTTCCATTTTCTTCTGCTAGTTCTTTTATTATCTTTTCCCAAGTTTTCCTTGGTCTTCCTATTTTCCTTCAATTTGGTTTCAATTTTTTCTTGCTCGGTTTCTTCGTACATTCTCTAGGTTCTCCATCTAATTTTGTTATTCTTAAAATTTTCCTCATAAATTTTAACTTTATGGCTAGTAACTTCTCATGTTTTAGTTGGGTGGGTAGCGCTTCTAGATTGTATAAGAGGGTTGAAATACATTTTTATTTAATACAAAATAGGTTAGTATAAGGTACATTGAAAATGTTTTAATTCAATAATTTAATCTATTGATGTCGAATAATTAATTTGAGGACAGTATTTATGTACTTATTTATTTATTTTTATTATAATACCATGTTAATAATTATAAGGTGTATATTATTAAAGGAAATTATGGTAAATTATATTCAGTTTTTGATATCTGTTCTATAATTTATGCCCTACGGACTTTTTTATTTCATAAATTAGCCTTCTAGTCCAGTCATTGAAGGTTTTCCGCTCCGAATTCTTTGAACCTTGATCAATTGACGTGAAATTTGGTGAGTGGTTAGGGGATGGCTCAAGGAGTAAAAGTGACATAGCGCCGATGTGCGCTTTTACCCTGAGAGTGGATGCTACCCCTTCTCGTGGGTAGAAATTGTTCACTCAAAATAACCCCAGAAATGGATAGAAGGACAAATTCTAAGTAAAAAATGTTCTATATAGTTTTTTCAATAGATCGATATTTTTCGAGCTATTCGCGATTGAAAACTTAAATTTTTCGTGATAAAAAATTAAAAATGTATGTTTTTGGACGGTTTTTCGCGAATAAGTCGAAAACTTCGCGTCTTATCAAATAAGTTGTAATAACCAAAAATGAAGCTTAGAAAACATGAAAAAGATTGGGTTTTTTATGAATGCTCTAGGTCCAAAATAAAAGAAGTTATGGCTCGTTGAAGAAGATTTTTTTTTGCAACAACTTGGTTCGAAGTAATCAACGAAGCAATTAACGAAAAACCGATGCATTTTTCGGGAAAAACTTATAGAAGATTTTTTGTAGTGATTGAAAAGACCTTTAAAATGAGCACTGTTAAAAGTCGATTGCATTATAACTAAGCGAATTACGATGCAAAAACGGTAGGCCACTCGAATTTTTGAAAAAAAAAATGAGCGATAAAACCCTAGCCATTCCACTAGAATTGATATTGACCATTATCCCTTTACAAATGTACTTTATTTTAGTATTACTTATGTAATCCAAAAGTTTGGGCGGGTTAGAATGCGTATTTTTCGAAAAAAAAAATATGATGAAAATGGAAAACGTATTTTTCAAATTTCTTAAAAAAATACCTTATTTTGAAAATACCTAAAACTAAAGAAAAAAACGTAAAAATAATGTAGTACAAAAATGTGCATTTTTTCTTAACGAACATTTTAGTTTTTTTTTAAATTTCTGTAGGAAAAAGAATAACGGAGATATAAATGTTAGCAGTTTGCATTATAGTGCGCGGACCACCCCTCCCGAGCCCTTCAACCCTTTACTTTTTGAATATGCAAAGTGTGAGCATGTCGAAAAACTTTTGGATTACATGAGTAATACTGAAATAAAGTAATTTGTAAAGGGATAATGGTCAATATCAATTCTGGTGGAATGGCTGGGGTTTTAGCGCTCTTTTTTTTCAAAAATTCGAGTGACCCACCGTTTTTGCATCGTAACTCGCTTAGTTATAATGCAATCGACTTTTAGTAGTGCTCATTTTAAAGGTCTTTTCAATCACTACAAAAAAATGTCTATAAGTTTTTCCCGAAAAATGCATCGGTTTTTCGTTAATTAACGGTGATTACTTCGAACAAAGTTGTTGCAAAAAAAATCTTCTTCAACGAGCCATAACTTCTTTTATTTTTCACCTAGAGCATTCATAAACAAACCAATCTCTTTGCTGTTTTCTAAGCTTCATTTTTGGTTATTGCAACTTATTTGATAGAAGTCGAAGTTTTCTACTTATTCGCGAAAAACCGTCCGAAAACATGCATTTTTATCACGAAAAATCTAAGTCTTCAATCGCGAATAGCTCGAAAAATATCAATCTATCGGAAAAATTATATAGAACATTTTTTACTTAGAATTTGTCCTTATATCCATTTCCGGGGTTATTTTGAGTGAACAATTTCTACCCCCGAGAAGGGGTGGCATCCACACTCAGGGTAAAAGCGCACATCGGCGCTATGTCACTCTTGCTCCTTGAGCCATCCCCTAACCACTCACCAAATTTCACGTCAATCGATCAAGGTTCAAAGAATTCTGAGGTAATAGCATATTTTTACCTTCAACGACTGGACTATTCTTTAAAATTATTTTCGCTTTGTAGTATTTTTGGAGAAGCAAGAATAAAACTATGAAAGTTTTCCACAGAGTGGTCAGAGAGCTGTATTAGATTTATTTGGAGTTCACATTTTAATTTTAATATAATTTTTATGTTGATTAAGTCTTTTGCAATATTTGTTTAGTCTGTTCTAAGTAGTTAGCATTTGATATATTATATTTGAGCGGTTATTAATTTCTGTTTTATCTTTTAAATTACTAAAACGATTTTGATCTATTGTATTATGGTTTTTATAAGCAATTTAAACGTTCTGTTTCTAATAATAAAGATAATTGGGGAATATATGGAATTGTAATTACTATTGGTTTATTAATGTTTCGATAATTATTAAATTCCTAAAATGTTAGGTTGTAAATTAATAGATTGCTAGTTATTTTTATTTTTTATTGTTCGGATTCTATTTGTAATATTTTAGTTAATAAATTGTAATGGATAATTATTTTCTTGTAGCATTGTTTTGATTTTTTTATACTTTCTTTACAAAATTTTTGGATGAAAGTTGGATTGCTCTGTTTACTAGGTTGTTAATTACACTTTTTTATATTTAATAGTATTAGAAGCCGTGTGGCGCAATTGGGTAAGCGCCAGGCTTGCATTAAGCAATTCCTCGGTTCAAATCCCGCGGGGGTCGGAATTTTTCCGTAGCCTTGGCAATAATTGGACCATTCACAGTTGGGCACCAAATTAACTGTGCTTTACTCAGAACCACAGACCTAAGAGATAGAATAACAAGGTCAACACATCACCAAGACACACCTCACACAATGGTTGCTGTCAAGCACCAAAGGCGCTCTGTATCCCGAATTCGGAGCAAGATGAGCATTGTACCGCCAGATTCCAGCGCATAAAGTACCAGCCTCTTCTACACCGCAAGGTAAATGAGGTTACAGATAATACAATACATATTTAATAGTGGTCATTGAATTAAAATTGAGGTATCGGTCTGTTTTAATTTTTTTCTTATACCAATTTGTGTTGCTAGTGCCATTTAGGTTTCTAATTAATGTTAAATCTAGAAGGTTTATTGAACTTTTGTTTTCAATTTCTATTATAAATTTTAATCTTCGACGAATTTGGTTGAATGTTTCAAGTATATTATTTATATTACATATTTTTTAGCACCTATTATTATGTCATCAACAAATCTTTGATAGAGTGATATTTCTTTTAAATTTGTTGTTACCTCAATTTTTTGCATTGCCAAGTCTGCTGCAATACTTGACAGTGGTTGGACCATCGTACCTCCAAATTTTTATTTATAAATTTGATTATTGTTATATTGAAAATAATTGGAATTTAATATGTATTTAACAGCTTCAACAAATTCGTCTTTAGGTATATTAGATAATTTTTGCATTTCTAACCAATATTTTTTATTGCTTCTATTTTTAAATTCCCATGAGTCTTTGGCTCTATATTTGTTAATTTGAGTTATTTGTACTAAAATGAGATATTTGGATAAATTACATAAAGGGCTCATGTAAGAGGCTAAATTGATCTAAAAGGAAAATTTTGGTAAGCCAGAAATGTTAGGAGTCAGTCGATTATGTGATTAATTTTTTGTAGATCTTATTATTACCGATCTGGTGGCCTAGTGGTAAAGGTGACAGGCTAGTAATCACAGCAATCAGCGGTCCTGGGTTCAAATCGGGGTAGGCATGAGTGTACGTATAAAGACGCACAATATCAGTCTTCTCAGGACTAACTAGGAACACCTGAAGACGGGAGTAGATCAAAACTCCCGAAACGTCGTGCGATATACACTCTAGACAGTGGATATCAGTCCATATCATCTATATATATTTTCTTCCCCACCAATTATTTATATTTTGTATGAGTGGGATCTTTCGTTTCCTCTATGTATGTATCTCATTTAATAATTGGTTTAAATCATTTTTATTTGTTATTACAGTTTTTTGAGTCTATCAGCGATAGTTATCATTATTTGTTTATTGTTTTCTAAAAAATGTTTAGTTTTGTTGATTTTAATTAAAAATTCATTATTAATTTTTTTGTGTCGGTGTTTGGTTTTTTAATATTTAGGATTTGTTAAGATATTTCAAATTATTTATCTAATTTTGTTTTGGGTATTTGCTTTCAAACTAGTTATTCCATCACAATAATTTTTTCATTTGGAATTCTTTCTTTTGAATCATAGAAATTAAAGTTAGGTCCCAATTATAAAACATCTTGCACTTCTATTGGTATTTGTACATTGCTAATATTTGCTATTAATTTATTGTTATAAATGTTATTACTAATTAGAAATTTATCATCTTTATTTATTATGATTTTTTTGTTATTATCTCTTTGTTTTAATTGATTTCATTTTTTTAAAATGTTTTTGATTTATGGCGGATTGTTAATTTAATGATTTGTCATTGATTTAAAAATGAAATTTTAAAATGTAGTATTTGTATTTCCACAGCGTTACCTTTATATTTATGAATTCTTTGTCTTAAGAAATTTAGTTTGCTGTATGAATCATTAATAAGAAGTGTTATTTTTTTGTATAAATTTATGGAATGAGTTGTTAAATTTTTGAGACTATGTGATTTTGAAATTGAATGTTTTTGATATTTCTCTATAGCAATTTTGGAATTAAATTTTGATATTTGTGCATTCTCCGAGAAAATTTACTCTCACTTACGTTTACATTTTAATATGTAGTGACGTTAAACTAAAAAAAAAATTAACTACAACGTCATTTATTTTAATGTGTTTAAAAGTGATTTTTTTCAGTGTTTGAAAATAAAAATTTTAACATGTATAATTAATGGCTGCACACTTTCCCTGATAAACTATTACCAAAGATTATGACATTATATTTATGAGCTATCTTATAGCTCGCTGAAGTATAACCGTTTATTTGCAACCATTGAATTTTTTTCTCGGTACTTTTCGTCTCGACCACCACAATGTTGTCAATTTTTATTTATGTAAAAATGAACACTACGAATCTAACGGTAAAGGTGATATCAAGTTATATTCCGACATTAGGTTGCTCAATTAGGAAAGCGATTTTTCAGTCTCCACCAACAAACTCTTACTGCTTATTTTAGAATAAATAAAACCTGAGTAGCAAATAATGTGCTGTATATATCGTGAGGGCAAAGAAACAAAAGAAGGGAAACATGTTGAAGCTTCCTATTTGTACTACAGTGTTATTATGTAATACTGCACACATGAATCTTTTTTGAAGAAATGCCAGCTGATGCCCATGACCTCTCTATTTGTGCAAATGTATTATTTCATTAGTTCCACATGAATGGGTGCAAAATATGTGCATTAAATATCGTGCTGTGTACTACTGTGTTTCTAATTTCTACAAATACCAATCACCACATACTTGTAGCTTGTAATTCTGCTGCAGATGCAACAGCATGTCTGGATTCGTAATTATAACTTTAATAATCTTCAGGCCCAGGACTACATCCACCATGCCAGAAGACCCAAGATCCAAGCAATTTTCTATGATCTCACCTAGAATCAGCGGCCTTTCTTGTCCATCAACCAAGGTTGTTTCATTGTCAAAATCTAGCAACGCTCTAAGAGCTTGAAAGTTATAGCTAATTGAGTGGAGCAAATGCAAGAGCTTGCTTGTTTCTAACTCAAAGTCCTCACTCAAGCCTGACATGAATCCTTCCTCATCATTTTCAGAAGCCCAAATATCTCTCAAGCGCGCCTTTATTAAAACGTCATGATTAAACGAAATAATTTCATTTCCTTCTCTATTGCCAGCAATATTCAGAATTAAATTAATGGAAAAATTGCTTTCACTCTGCAAAGTTGTGGTCGCCAGAGCAGTACTAACAATTTCACTTAGTAAGGTGCTTTCACTTTCGAATGTTTTGATCATACTGGAGCCGCTTCCAATGAAAAAACATAAAGAAGTTGCAATTTGAAGCTTGTAGTAACTGCTGCTGCTGTCGTGATTCATAACAGTTTTATAAAAATCCCTTAGGGCTGCTACTAATTTACTGACGTACGCAGAACTGGAAGTTCGTGCATGTGATTTTAACAAATTTATACAACAATCAATAAGTTCGAATATTACATTACTTACGTAATGGTGGGACTCACTTTCATTGATAAAATTTCTTATGCAAGCTATAGTTATGTTGGAGATAATTTGAATTACGTTATATTTTTCGCGAGATATAGATGAGGAGCTGCGCCTGTACCGCTTTTCAGGTTTTTTTGGGTCTAGTAAATTGTTAATTAACTTACTATGAGGGGATTTTGCAAGAAAGTTCAGTAGTTTAAGAATATGGCTGCTTCTTTCAACACTCGCGTACAACTGCTTCTTATCTATATTTTTTAAAAGGAATGGTTCGAATAATTTCCTCTGGATTTCCGGATTTAAAATTAAATTAAAGTGATTCGTTAGGAAGCATTCTAATAATTCCACTAGGATTCGTCTGCGTGGGCTTTCAGCCCAACTGTTTATTTTAGTAATTACAACAAGAACAAAATATTCAAATGCTATAATTTCTTGGAAACCCCTTAACTTCACCGGAAAAATGGACAAATTCTGTTGGTAAATTAAAAATTGTGCCAAAAAGTGGCTGGAATGGGAAAAGTTCAAAAATTGCCTATGATTGCTGGAAACAGCTAAATCATCATCCAAATAATTTACAAATGTACTAATAAAATACTCCATCAAATTATTGGTTTTCTTTAAACAACTTAAAATAATTTTGCGCGTCTGTAAGCCGTAACAGAATTTTTTAAACCATTTGGCTTCTGAATCCAAGAAAGCCAAAAAATCTAAAGCGCCTACTTCGTGTTTGTTCCCTAAAGAATAATTCAGCATATATATGAAAGTAATCATCACCTCCTCTACCACTTTCTGTTTCGTATGCAGCCAGTGCTTGAGCATCAGGTTCTGTGTTTTTAAAATTAGTTTAAGCATACCGATAGCACGTTTGTGAGATTTTCTAGTTTCATTAATTTCCACATTATTTTTAAAGGCCTCGCTATTGAACAACAAAATCAGGGTTTGAATTACATTTAGGTATCCTCCACTGCTAGCGTTGGGCGTCGAAATTATTTTGAAGTGAATTCTGAGGCTTTTCTCAAACATTTCATCGTTTGCACTTATTAAACACTGCTGCAAATTTCGCGCCAAGGGCAGCCAGCTTTTTTGCTTCGTATCTATGATGTAAGCGGAAAGCAACTTGTCGAGGGTGCGCATCTGCACGACAATTCCCTTGCTGCTATTTAAATTGTGCGTGATCTTATCGTAATCTTCATAATCGGCTACGCTGAAAGACGCCCATAAGTCCTCACTGTCCGCCGAAAATTTCATATCTTCAGGCTCCATTGCATAGTTATATTTTTCACAGATTTCTTCTTCCAGTTTAAGCACATCCAGCTTGTCAATAACTTTGTCGAGATCGCCGTCCGTTCGAAGAACGGCGGAAAGCTGCTCGTTCAGCTTGAGCTCGATGTCATTCCGCACCTTATTTAGCACTTGAATGCTAGTTTCCATGTTAAAACTCGTCCGGACGATTTTGACTTTTGAGGTTAGAATAAACAAAACAAACTGAAATGTCAGTTCAAGTTCAGTACAGGATTGCCATATTTGGAAACGCCAAGGCCCCTAAGTGACAATGCATTTTTAATTGCGTTGTGCCCAGTTTGTCCATAGATTTGTTGGTAAACAAATAATCAGCTGTAGTTATTTGACGTTCGCGATTTGTTTTTCAGGTAAATTTCTGTGATAGATCCTCATTTCAGGTGAGTGCCAGCTTCTATCGTCCACATAAAGCCATTAAATTGCTGAAGCGTGAGTAAACTGACCGTTAATGACCGCAAGAAATCCACTTATTACTCCGTCCTAACCTTGCGCAGTGCTCGCACTTCCTGCTCGCGAGGCTGTTCTTTTAATAGTTTGCGTGACCCGCTTTCGTTGTATTTTAGTAACTTCTCGTATATTCCCATCCAAAGAACTGTAATTTCTCGTCTGTTCTACTATGAACTCCGAAAACAATGAAAGTGCAGAAAGTAACATAACTGGTGCTAGAATTAGGACCCAGAGTGAGTGCTCTGTAACGAGCGATGACGGCAGCACTGCAGCAGAGAAGCGGTAAGGGAGCCCTTTGCGTTAACTGCTTGTGTATTACACTGGGTTCATTAGGCAGCGCACAACGTCGCAGCAGTATATGGTGGCTAGTGGACTGACGGCGGCATCGCCCCCAAGTTTGTATCCTTGGAGGAGATAATGAAGGCTGCTAACGGCATGCGTGACATGGCCCTAGTGCACCAGATCGCTGTGGATAGAGATTTTCGACTTGAAAGGGTCGAGCCTGCTAGTAGTGTGCATAAAGCTGTTAAGGATACAATGCATCGAGCTTTTTGGGATTTGTTGCGTGAGCAACTTGCAGAAGATCCTCCCAATTATAATCAGGTTAGTTTTGATTTAAGGCATCAAAAATGCATAATGATACTGCATATATGAGTCATTACTGGCTAACACCAAAACCTTTGCTAGGTATTAGGTAAATCAGATAAGGGTACATTAACAGTTAGTAACTAATATATAATGCACCAAATGTGATTGAAATGCCCAAACAAATGTTTTTGCTTCTGAATTTTATCCAAATTTGGTCACAACCACCGGTGTGAAATGTGTTTAAGCATTTAAATGTGTTGAATTTTTTGTGGGATTGTTATTCAGTGTTGATGTATAGTTGATTATGCAAAGTTGTGTTTGATGATAACTACCCTTAATTTCATGACCATACTAAGCAATCGCTATATTTAAAAAATCTTCTATTGCCTTTACAACTTGTGTTGCTGATAAAAGACTTTTCTCTTCACATATTTTTTGGCAACCAAATTCAAGATATGCGTGAAGCAGGGTAAACATTTCGCTTTTTAATTAAGATATGTACAGCCTTCACAATATTGGCTTCATCGCTGGTCGCAGCAGCTTTAATTTTTGTCCAAGGTTATATTCCAATTGTTGAAGATACCATTAAGGCGTTTAAGACTACATTGTATTAAACTTTTAACTTTCTCACCATAAGCAAATAATATTTGTACTAAAAAAAACCTAGCATCTACATATGTTGCAAAAGAATTGGCCCATAAAAGATTTGTTTCAAGAAATAGTTATAAAAGCAATTTTTTCACAAACTTGTGAATTGTTGCTACAGGTGGAATAGGTCCATTATTAAATTTAACCGCTAATAAATCACGAACTGTGCGTAAACTGACGTCACTGTAAAATGTTTTGATAATAAATACCCTCTCTTCATTAGAATATTCAACATTATTATTCATAGTAAGTAATTAATTAAATACGTGAATTGATTACCGACAGACAATAACATTCATTTTGACATAAACAAATTTGATCATGGCTGGTCTGTTTTTTGTGAATAAAATGCAAAATATTTATTAGTTTTTAAGCTATTTCTATCTTAAACAAGCAACAAATTCAAGTAAAGTAGTATGAAATTAAGCAATTTTTTTTCTCTTTCCATTGATACCACTATAAATCCTATAAATTCAAGCGGCAAGTAGGAATCTGCATATATACGATTTCCCATGCCATTTCCCTTTGTTCGCACCTTAAGTGAAACGCTCGGTATATCTGTTGTAAAAGAAAAATGTGTTATCTTCTATGTTTTATTTTTCATTAGGGTAAATAATGCATGTATACAATGCATTAATTATATTTTATGCACTTGCGGGACTAAAGTTGGCACTTTAGTCACTTATTTCAGGGACTAAAGTAGCTCATTTTATCTCTAGGACAGAAGTAATTACTTTAGCCCCTAGGGACTAAAGTAAAAAATGTTACCGTATCTATGGTAATCTATGGTAAATTCAGGGTTAACAGGTTAGGTTTCGCGTCAGTTTTGACATAAACTGATGCAAAACCTCATCTATTAACCTCGAATTTGACATAATTGTGAGCTCTTGTCATAATGACTTACAGTGCCACCAACTTTAAAATTTAGCAAAGGCTACTAATTTTAAAATAATTGTAACTAAAATGTCAATAAATGACGTTTAAAAAAACGGGTTTTCGTTTTAAATCTTCCTGCAACGTGAAAAAAATAGTATATGCAACTCGGAGAGAATGCTATTTGCTTCAGTGCAATTTCTGACTCTCGGGCTTCCCCCTCGAGTCAGAAATTGTACCTCAGCAAAATAACGCATTTCTCTCCCTCATTGCATAATCTACTATTTTATATGTCATGTTATTAGATTTTCTTTGATTCTTAATTTCCATATTCTCCTATCTGAGCTAGTCTTGTAGTTTCGTTCCAGTGGATTTCTCGCTTTTCTGCCGCTTGTCTTCTTGTCCTGCCCATCTCATTCTTGGTCTTCCCATACTTCCTTTCCCATTTACTCTTAACTTCATGTATTTCTATGATTGTTCTCTCGTCTTTCATTATGTGTGTGTGACCCAACCAATTTAGTTGTTTTTCCTCAATTACTCTACTATCGGTGCCGTGTCTAGCTGCTCAATCACTGTCGCATCCCTCACGCTGTCTCTTGTTGTAATCTCTTCGATTTTTCTTAAAAGCTGCATTTCTATGGCTGTCAGTTTATTTCTATATATTTTTGTTAATGCACATGAGCACATGACTCACTGCCATGTAACGGGTGGGCCAACTAGAAGTTCCTTTTTGAAAATGCAATAAAACGAACAAAAATAATTTTTTCCATATATTATGTTTTTATTGGAAAGAACAAATATTCCCATTATTTATTGAATACGATTTCATTCATGTGGCTGCCTCGACTGGCTGTGCAGTAACGCAGTCTGTCAGCCCAATTTTTCAAGACGTTGTTGATGGTTTCGGACTCTATCTGACGAATGGCTCGGCCAATATTCAACTTAAGGGCCTGGATCGTTTGTGGATTGTCCGCATAACATCGATCTTTTACGAAACCCCACAAAAAGAAGTCCAACGGCGTCAAATTGCAGCTCCGAGCCGGCCAATTGACATCACCAAAACGGCTCATTACCGAACTTGGTGCGCAAATGATCGATTGTTTGATGGGTGGTATGGCATGTTTCGCCGTCCTGTTGAAACCAAAGGTCGTCCAAGTCTACGTCCTCAATTTCTGGCCACAAAAAGTGGGTTATCATGCCTCTGTACTGCTGACCATTGACCAAAACGGCAGTTACAGCAGCATTTAAAAAAAAATGGGCCAATGATGCCACCACTCCACAATCCGCACCAAACTGTCACTCTCGTAGGATGCATTGGCTTCTTGACGATCATATGCGGGTTTTCAGAGCTCCAGATGCTGCAGTTTTGTTGGTTAACATAGCCGCCGAGATCAAAATGCGCCTCATCAGAAAAGATGATTTTTCGACAAAAATTGTCGTCCATTTCGAGCAGCTCTAAGGTCCCAAACTGAGAAGCGATAACGAGGCAGCTACATGAATGAAATTGTATTCCATAAATAATGGGAATATTTGCTCTTTCCAATAAAGCCATAATATATGAAAAAAAATTATTGTTGTTCATTTTATTGCATTTTTAAAAAGAAACTTCTACTTGGCCCACCCGTTATAAGTGAAGTTCTCACCACTTTCTGATGCTCTTGTGTTCTTTATTTTTAATTTTGATTTTCCCCAGAACCGTCATTCTTAATGCATTGTATTATCTGTTTTTTATTTATTTATTTATTAATGATTAATAGCATAATGCTAACAATTTTACAAATAATTTTGTATGTTAACAACTAATAATTACATATAAAGTCTTCAAATAATTCAAACAATAACATGTGACTATAATTTAATAGTATCTTTACAGTATAAAGTACTATTACGGAAAAAATATTTTGTACAATACTTAATCTAGTTACTTGGTTTTATCCACAGTGGCTTAGTGTGTGTGTCTAACTACTTGTCAGTTTTCACATTTTGGGGTTATTGTCGAATTACTAGCTTTTTCAGGTTATGTTAAGAAATAGTGCTTCTTCCGCAACCAACTTCATCTGCCACACGTTGCACTGACCATCCCCCTTCTATAACATAACCTTTTTCGGCCTCGATTGTGATTCGGCATATAAAGTTTTGATGGCAGAATGTCAGTTGTACAACTGACAATTCAGTGACTTTAGTTCACTTGATAAAACCATACTTACACAAGGCAAACAAACCGTGCGAAAT
Source organism: Agriotes lineatus (assembly GCA_940337035.1). Taxonomy (NCBI): domain Eukaryota; kingdom Metazoa; phylum Arthropoda; class Insecta; order Coleoptera; family Elateridae; genus Agriotes; species Agriotes lineatus. The sequence goes on from OW679197.1 coordinate 13,584,685, forward strand.
ATTTTTTCTGCAATAGTAGGTACAGTCACGGAATTAAAAATCCGGACATTTAAAATGATTCAGTGTATATCTTACTTTACTTTACTTATCACGTTACCTGGTGAAATTAGTCAAAGTCAAAATAATTAATCATATATGACAGCATGCCTCATTGTTTAACTGTCAATTGCTAACCTAGAAACGCAAAGCCTAATTTACATTACTCAAAAATTGCAAAAATCCTCTATAAGACTCGTCCGGATTTTTAATTCCGCGACTGTACATCTTCTCTTGAAAATCTGGATTGTGTTTGAATTCTTCACACTACAAGGCAAATGATTATATTGAATAAGTCCATTGTGGAAAAGGTCATCCTGGCTATAAGTAGTGGTAACTGTTGAAACATAAGTCTTCTCTGGCTCGAGTTGGGTAGTTATGTACAGTCGCGGAATTAAAAATCCGGACATTTAAAATGAATCAGTGTATATCTTACTTTACTTTACTTATCAGCCTACCTGGTGAAATTAGTCCAAGTCAAAATAATTACTCGTATATGGCAGCATGCTTCATTGTTTAACTGTCAATTGCTAACCTAGAAACGCAAAGCCTAATTTACATTACCGAAAAATTGCAAAAATCCTCTATAAGACTCGTCCGGATTTTTAATTCCGCGACTGTACATCTGTTATGTATCTAGTGTTTTTCAACAAGTGTTCAGGAAGCAAACTGTGTTTTATTTTGTATATAAGAGTCCTTGTATTGAGAAATTATATTAAATTTGCTTAACACTCAATAATTAGTTTTGACCAATCGCTAAGATATGTACTCATTCTTTTCAGTAGATTTATTTTCTTTGCAATTTTATTAGTTACATATTCCGCATGTTTCGAAAATGTTAAATGTTCATCCAGTATAACACCCAAATACCTGCACTGTTCAACTTGTTCAATCCTTTGGTTATTTATAAATATTCCTGTGTGGTTCTCGGTATAGCATTAAATTTACTTTTAATTATTATAAATTTAGTTTTTTCCGTATTTAAACTTAGACCATTTTGTGTCAGCCATTTATACAGCACTTCTAACTCTTCATCTATGGTTTATACAACTGCTTCAACATCTTGACCCATAAAATACAGTAAGGTATCTCCAACAAAAAGCTGAATGTTACATTTCTTTAAGTTTCTGACAATATCATTGATGTAAACAATAAATACATTAGGGCCTAAAACTGTCCCTTGGGGAACACCAAACAGATTTTCTTTTTGCACTGATGTATTATTTAGAAATCTTGTTTCCTGAGTACAATTTGATAGATAGTTTTTAAACCATTTGAGCACAACATCTTGAATTCCATATTTTTTTTATTTTTTTAGGAACATACACCTGTTTATAGTTTCAAATGCCCTGCGAAAATCTAAGAATACCACCCCTATAACCATTTTATTCGCTTAATGCACTTTTCCAATTCATTAAAACAGTTTGTAATGCACTCTCACAGGATTATTTTTTTTCGGAAGCCAGCCTGGTAGTCTAACAGCCGTATTCATAGTCGTTCGCCAGCGGCTCGCCGGCGAGTCGCCGGAGTTTCGTTATGAATAGTATGTTGGCGGTACTGTACGTCTATGTCAAATTCGAGGTTAGCAGGTTAGATTTAGTGTCAATTTCTGTCAAAACTGACGGAAAACCTAACCTGGTAACCTCGGATTTGACATAGACGTACAGTGCCGCCAACATACTATTCATAACGAAACTCCGGCGAGCCGCTGGCGAACGACTATGAATACGGGTGTAAGTAATTTGTTTATTTCAAAATATTCTATAAATTGTTTATTAAGTATAACTTCTAGTAATTTTTCATAAATAGGAACCATGTTGATAGGTCGAAATTCTTAACTTTTATGTGTATTTGTTTTCTTTTCTATGGGGATGATTGTAGACTTCATACAGTATTTTGGAAAAGTTCCATATTCCAAATCTGTCACCAGTAACTTCAAACTTCTTTTGCAGTATGTTTGTTGTTATTCCATGTACACTACTGTTTTTCTTTTTTAGTTTCAAAACTGTAGTTTTTAATTCTGTTAATGAGATTGTAGCAGAGCAATAAATCAGAGAGATCGTCGCCGATAGTAACCATAATATAAACAGTGCGTGTTATAAATATTCTTGAAGTGCAAGCCGTTAGCTTAAGTGCCATTTGAAAACTTTCTAGCTAAAGGGTACAGGCAGTTAAAAACGCCTAATGTCAAAAAGTGATTTGTGCAGCGGAATTCAAAAGAAAAGAAACTCTCCAACGTCTTCGAGTGTCCCTCAAACAAAAATTACCGAAATCAGAAACGAAAGTGGATGAACAATACGGCTATAAAACTGCCGCTGTTAAAATCGAGAGTGAATTTCGAGTGGATCATAAACATCGAACCCTTTTGGCAAGTGAAAGTGAGCCGCCCCTTTGTCTTGTAAATACAATACCATTGTTACGACTAGAATAGGAAATCCTTTTGTAAATTGTACCACCAGGATATATATACGGAAGCGATGGAGCTTAAAGATCATAGCGTACTAGGTCTTAGAGCTGAACGACCACTTTGGTTGTTCGGAACACAAAGAGTCAGATTCTCAATGTGTAGCAGTATCAAATCTCAATACTTACTGAAGCATTCACTTTGAATGTTTCAGGAGCTAAGTGTCAGATTCACAAACGCTCATATGTATTCCGATTAACTCGATCTGTTCGCTCCGCACTTGTAATAGTATAGTAGCTAATCCGCACATTTAATTTATGTCTGTAATCTGTTGCGTTTAATAAAGGATATTAGGAGTGATATAGTTATCCGTGTGTGTAATTTCTAACTAACACCATAACATATTCACACCAAACGATTGATCTAATTTTTTCATGCTTGTATCGCAGTGCTCTATTTTTTCTACTATCTCCATGATGTCCTGGTTACTTATCTTCATGGTTATTGCTTCTATACTTTTTATGAAATTGTTGTTAAATTTTTCTGCTATAACATTCTCCTCTCTCGCTATATTGCCTTCAAAGTATATTCCTGTTTTTTTAGTTTTTGCTTTCCTCTTACTAGTTTTTAATGGTCTTCCACATTTCTGTTGAGTTATTTTTATTTAGATCTATTCTTAAATTATAATAAGTGCTTTTCTGTTGTCGAATCATATCTGCTACTTTATTTCTTTGAGTCCTGTATTCATTAAAATCATCATTGCTGTTAGTTATTACAGCTTTTCGATATAATTGGTTCCTTCTTTGTACATCAATATTAATTTCTAGTGTCCACCATCATTTTTTATCAGCCCATTGTTTTTTTGATCACTTTTTCTTTTATAACAAGAGATCAATAAAAAAACCAATTAGGGTAGTGTATTGCCAGTCTATGTCAAATTCGAGATTTGCAGGTTAAGTTTTACGTCAGTGTGTGTCAAACAACAAGCAAAACCTAACCTTTTAATCTCAAATTTGACATAGACTGACAATAGGCTTCAGTACTGCCAAACGTATAACATGTTGATAGCACTGTAAGTCTATGTCAAATTTGAAGTTAGCAGGTTAGGTTTTGCGTCAGTTTTGACACTAACTACTAACATCGAATTTGACATAGACTTGCAGTGCTACCAACATCTTATTCAAACGTTTGAATTTCACAGAACGCTGAGGATGAGTTTTTTTTGGATCTCTCGATATTTAGTACTGTGGTGATGGATTCTACCAATTTATCTGCTAGTGTGTTTATGTCTGTACAGTTCCTGTCCCATTCTGTATCCATCAGATCTATCTGAAATTTTAATTCATCAAAATTGTTGTAATCTCTATAATACCTCTATTATATCTTGTGTGTTCTTAGTGTATGATATAATCTTTCCATTTTTTCTTTCCATTTATTAATTTTGATATTGTTGACCAGCCAGAAATTTTGTAAAGGGGAGTTACTTATCTTCATAAAATAATGAAACCCATTTGTTCTGTGGCATTTAGTTACATTTAGCTATCATAAGGCACCGTGAAAGCATCTCTGTTTCAAGTATTATAAATATATATATCACCGTTTTTGTCTAATAAATGCTGGCTTTTAAATACATAAAGTCCTACATAATGTAAGTTAACCACCGAAAAGATGCCAAGATTAATAAATACATTTCTACACGAAACCGTTTGTTAATAACCCATTATCGTACGTAATAAACGTTTTTGTGCAACAAGAACTGTGCACTGATGAGGACGACTCTCAAAAACAGATTGCATATCCCAGTCTTGAACTGATATGAGCATGGCAGACACCCAGCAATTGTTTAAGTGCCAATAAATCTTCTAAGATTCTAAACATGTAGCAATACGAGTTAATTTTGTTTATTAAATTGAATCAATGCTCATGCCACCTCAAATTTTTTGTCAATATTCAGGCCTAAGCCTAAGAACTTAGCACATTTGGTTCGATTTACCTGGACTTCATTTATTTTTATATTTATGTCCTCACCGGATTTATTCTGATAACAATGAAAATGTAAAGATTGGGTTTTGTTGGCATTTCAAAGCAGTTTGAACCAGTTTAATAGTTTATCCATTGTTAATGAACATATGTTTACAATTTTATGAGTAGTAGCAGATATAACGGCAGAGGTATTATCTGCATATAAAGTCAAGTTATCTAAGTTATCGACATTATTTGACAGGTCATTGATATATATCAGGAATAAAATAGGAGCCAAAATGGTACCTTGGGGCACTCCTATGTTAATTGCAAATTGATCAGAATTATCTGTTTTTATGTATTTGTTATCTTGATATCATGTTGTAACACGATGAAATCCACGAGTTAACATTCCCCTGAATTTCATAGGATTTCAAAATATTCAACAGGATCTTCTGACTTCACGCAATCGAAAAGCGTGCCGCGGTCACAACAGGGCCCTCGCCATTTTCTAATTAGTTAATAATTTTTGAATAGCGGGCATAAATTGAAGAGACGTAGAAAGTCTAGGTCTGAAACCAAAGTGATTGGCTGACAAAATATCATTTAAATTTAGAAAAGACATCAATCTTTCTAAAAAGCAGCATTCAAAGATCTTTGAAAAGACTGAAGTAATTGTAACTGGACGGTAATTCTGGGTAGTTTTTTGGTCTATTTGTCAGAAGTGCAACTTATATCATGAAAAAATATTTGGAAAACAGTTGTATGCCGAGTTTAAATCAAATTTTGTGTATACTGATTGTCAATTTACCCCAGAAAGGTTCTGTATTAAATTATCAATAGAGGACTTTTTAACCTTTCGGTTGTAAAAAAAAGTACTGTTATTAATATTTAAAATATACCTATATAAATACAGTTTCATAGTTTTGTGGTCAGAGATAGAATTATCTATCACCTCACAATTCGAGCGACTTTGAATTTCTGGGCTAACAAATACCTCGAGTGAGTTTAGTTACAACATTCTTGAAATTAAATGAATCCATGATGCTAGTTAGTTGATTATAGTATATTACAGCCCGAGATGGGAAGTGTTTCATTACTGTCGAGAGATTAGTTAGCTGATTGAAACGCGAAGCGTCGAAATGAATGGATCAAGTGAGTGCGGGAAGTAGCGGGCTGAAATGTACGACTTCCCCCACTCAAATGAGGTCAGGAATGTTAACATTACATATATGGTTGCGAATAAAAGATATTTTTATCTCTTACAGGATTTAGGTTGAAATCTCACCCTGTTATTATCTTAAAGTTAGGTTTAAGAACCTCTGGTATAATCTGTATGATATATCCCTCTCAAATATTATCCTTAGGTCACCAATTTCACTAACACTTCCTAATATAACTATGTGAAATTATTATTGTTCGATCCTACTGTTGAAACATGTTTCTTACTTGGATACAGAACGAGAAAGCGTTTGTTTTGCTCACTCACGTTGTTTGCTATGACAATGTAGGCGAAAGCAGTGAGGTAAAAAGTTTTGTCGCGCTTAAGAGTAGCTAGCTGCCACCCTGCAGCCTCGACGTTATTTATTCACACGCAGTCACGGAGGTCCAGAAAGAATACACTTATTTTTTCATAGGCTTTTAATAACACCGTCAAAATCTGAATAATAATTGCGTAACTACTGAAAAACGTCATTACATTTTTTTCTCTACAGCTACTTGCTTCTAAACCGAAAAATGAGGCGTTACCGCTGTTACAAATAACTGTTAGTGTCTCCAACATTCTCCCACCTGAGGAATGTTTTGAGTGAGCAAAACATTTCTCACAAAGAGATACTACAAAACATATAACGAAACATTGCATAATATAAAGAAACATTACAAACAATACAATACATTACATAATACAAATACATTACAGAAAGCGTCGTGGAATTTTTGGAACACGACCGTACCGTGTCGTTTTCACCTTAGACACTCCCGAACCAAGACTATCTTCTACCACAAAATTGGGCTCGAAAAGGGACTCATTATTGCTTTCAACATTCACCGTTCCCCTTCCATCATTGCTCGACTGCCCATTCTCCTCCTCGAACTGGAACTCAGGAACGCTGCAACACTCCAATGGGTACAGCCTTTGTAGCGGTCTCAACATCTGCCCTCTAGTGGTCTCAACTCGAACTAAACGTACCTTGCCATCTTTACCCGGTATAATTTCTGAGATTCGTCCAACTGGCCAATTTAAACGTTTGCTATTGTCATTGCCTATAAGAACTAGTTCCCCAACTTCGATTGGACGGTCAGTCTTTTTGTCGCACCGTAGCTTCAATTGTCCGAGATACTCAATACGGAACCTAGTCCGTAGGTCTTCCCGCAATGTCTGAATTTTTCGCACTTTTCGACATAAAGAAGAACTGTCTACTGTGTCACAGTCAGGTAAGCCCCACTCGACTTGATCGCGCAGAAACATCAACGGACTTAAAGCAACTAAGTCTTTAGAGTCCTCAGAAATATAGGTAAGAGGCCTCACGTTGACCACGGCCTCGCAGTCACAAATAAGGGTCAACAAACTTTCATAGTCCAAACGAGCACGACCCAACACTTTTCGTAACAATCGTTTTAATAACCCTATCAAACATTCCCAAAACCCTTCCCACCATGGCGCCGTAGGTGGGTTGAAACGCCAACAGATGCGATGAACGGACGTCTCACGAGTAATAGTGTTCCAGTCAAGTAGCGATAAGGCATTTTCGGCACCTAAGAAGTTAGTGCCATTGTCACTATAGATCGTTTTAGGCCTTCCCCGTCTCGATACAAATCGACGCAAGACTTGAAGAAAACTCGATGTTGACAAGGATGTCGTTAGTTCTAAATGAACAGCGCGAAAAACGGCACACGTAAAGAGACATATCCACGCCTTATCCCCATTTTTCAAGTACATTGGGCCTGCAAAATCGACTCCTGTCACTTCAAAGGCTACCGCGTCGCGCACTCTGTCCACAGGTAACGGTGGTGGGTCGACAATCAGAGGTTTCGCGTCGTACTTCTTGCAAACCACGCATTTTGAAATTACTGACCTAATGGTGCGCCTGCCTCCAAGAATCCAAAACTTCTCCCTCAGCAAACTCAAAAGACCTTGAGTCCCTATATGACATGCTTTGACGTGTGTATACATGATCGGCCGAGATACGAGAACGGCTATAGAGGGCAAATTTGCTAGCCCGCGCACAGGCGGACCGTAATATCGCGGCGACAACAGAGCCAAAGGCTAAACGCCTGAGCTCGCTATCGCAAACGTAGATAAAGATAAATAAATATTAATATTTAAAGCAAAATACAACCGCATAAAATGGAGCGTATGCTGGAAGAGATCAAACAAAAGCTAGATAATATGGACAAGAGGTCTGAACGCATAGAAGAAAAATTTGATAAATATCAAGAACAACTGAAAAAAATTGCAAATGAGAACGCTGAAATCCGACAAGAAAATAGAAAATTGAAAGAAACAATAAAAGAACAAGAGAGTAGGCTAGACCTTCTAGAAAAAGAAATCAGAAAGAAGAAAATTATAATCCAAGGAATACAAGATTCTGAAAATGAGGCAGACCTGGAACTAAAAGAAAAAGTTAGAATAGTGCTGAGAGATACCAATGCATCGATAAACTTAGAGACGGAAACGCAGGAATTACGAAGACTGGGAAATTTTGAAGCTACACGAACAAGGCCAATACTTTGCGAACTAACGACTTGGAACAAAAAACTCGAGATTATGAAAGCTGCTAGGAATCTCAAGGACTCAAAAAATTCACATGTAAGAATTACGGAAGACTTTACTAAAAAAGTGAGGGAACAACGGAAATCCCTAATAGAACATCTGTGGGAAGCAAGACAGAGCGGACAAAGGGCTTTTCTTAACTATAATAAATTAAACATACAAGGGATTAATTACACATACGAACAGCTATCTAAAGAGGAAAACAAGAAAAAAGGCAGAACTATAAGCCAACGCTCTCCCCAAGATGAAAGCCAAAAGGAGAGTGAACAAATACGAAAGGCGACAAAAAACTACTAAGAACCAATAACCGCGAGGAACAAAAAGAAGACGAAAACTGCTATGAATTAAGGACTCACGATTTAAGAAGAAATAACGAAAAATATATAGGAAAGAAGCAAATAAAAGATCATCGGAAAAAAATTGGGCGTACCGTGCGGAATAGCAAAACAGCAACTAATGAAATTGACACACGTAATATAAAATACCTGGGATGCTGGAATGTAAGGACAATGTTCCAGAGTAGTACCACAAAACAGGTAGCAAAAGAAATGGAAACATATAGAATAGAAATTCTGGGACTTAGCGAAACCAGGTGGACGGGATATGGAGAAATTATCCTACAGGATGGAAAAAAACTGATCTATTCGGGAAAAACAGAAGAAAATGCGAAACATGAGCTGGGAGTGGCACTAATGCTAGGAAAAGAAGCAAAACACTCGCTATTAGAATGGGAGCCAATATCCGAAAGGATCATTACTGCAAGATTTAAAGCCTGTTTCTTCAACCTAACTGTAATAAATGTACATGCACCCACAAATGTAGACACAGAGGAAAATAAAGAAGACTTCTATGAAAAATTACAAAAAGTATACGACGATCTCCACAAAAAATACAGAAATGACGTAAAAATGCTAATGGGAGATCTGAATGCAAAGATTGGAAACGACAACACAGGAAGAGAAAGAATAATGGGAAAGGAGGGCCTAGGTGAGACAAACGAGAATGGAAACATGTTTATAGATTTCTGTGCTGTAAACAACCTAGTAATAGGTGGCAGCTTGTTCAAGCACAAAAATATTCACAAACTGACCTGGATTACACCTAGTGGAGCGACAGGAAATCAAATAGACCATGTAACAATAGACGGAAGACACAAAAACTGTTTACTAGACGTAAGAGCAATGCGAGGAGCAGACGCTGGCTCTGACCACATGCTAGTTCGGGCCAAATTTAAAATAAGATTAAAGGCACAACCCAAACAAATACATAGCAGGATAAAATACAACATACAGTGGCTAAATCGGGACAAAGAAATGCAGAAAGACTACCAGAATAAACTAGAAGCTAAATATAATAATATGGGAGAAATAAAAGACATATCTATAGAAGAATTATGGAACAAATACAAAAGCGCCATGAAGGAAACGGCGGAGGAAGTAATTGGAGTTAAAGTAAAAACAATCAAAGACTGGATGTCACAACAAACATGGGACATGATCGAAGAAAGAAAAAATATTAGACAAAGGATATTAACAGAAACAAGAATGGAAGAAAAAGCAGAACTACAAAAATTATATTGGAATAAAAATAAACAAGTTAAGAAAAGTGCAAGGACAGATAGAAGAATACAACGGGAAGAAACTTTAAAAAAAGCAGAAAAAGCTGCATCACAAAATGATATGAAAACGCTATACGACACAACAAGACAACTAATAGGGAGAAAAACAACAGCGGAGTCGCACATACGTGACACAGACGGAAAATTACTGAAATCTGAAATATCAATACTTAATAGATGGAAGGAATACTTTTACAACATATACAAGAGTCAAGATATAACTAAAGGAGATCTGAATAAACAAGAAGTGTACCAGAGGTTAAACGTGAATACAGAGGAAATAACAAGGGAAGAAATAGAAACCTCAATTAAAAAACTTAAAAACTGCAAAGCAGCTGGCATAGACGGTATTCCCAATGAACTGATCAAGACAGGAATGAAATTGAACATTGAAATTTTACACAAACTACTCAACAGAATCTGGAACGAGGAGATAATTCCCAAAGAATGGACTGAAGGGCTAATTATAAAAATACCAAAGAAAGGGGACAAAACAAGATGTGAAAACTGGAGAGCTATTACACTACTGAGCACAACAAGTAAAATATTAACACAGATCATACTAGAAAGAATGAGAAACGAGGTAGAAAGACAACTACGAACAAACCAAGCTGGTTTCCGACCAAGAAGATCCTGTGTGGACCATATATGTACGCTGAGGATAATTATCGAAGAAGGCATAGAATGGCAAAAGGAAATACATTTCGGCTTCATTGATTTCGAAAAAGCCTTTGATAAAATTAATAGAGACATTCTTTGGGACACCCTCAAAATATATGGGATACCAGATAAAATAACGAAAATAATAAAGCTACTATACGAAGATTATACGGCAAGAGTAGTACACAATGGGAAACAGACAGAAAAATAAGCATAGAAAGTGGCGTAAGGCAAGGCTATACATTATCACCCATACTATTCCTCCTTGTAGTAGATCGTATCATGAAACTATCAATAAACAATAGCATGGGACTTACATGGATATTTGGGCAAGTATTAGAAGATCTCGAATTTGCGGACGATATATGCCTCATAACGGAAAAATTACAACACATGCAAGACAAGATTAATATCCTAAAAAATACAGCAGAACAGACAGGGCTACACATCAACATAGCAAAGACAAAGACGCTACGTATAAACTCTAGTGACCCCACCGAAATTAAGCTGGAAAAGAAACCACTGGAAAATGTGAATGAATTCGTGTACCTTGGAAGTGTGATTGAGGACAGTGGAGGAAGTAAAAAAGACATTAAAAGGAGAATAGGTAATGCACAGGCAGCATTCAACCAACTGTGGAGGATATGGAAATCGAACGAAATAACCTTAAAAACTAAAATGCGGATTTTTAATACAAATGTGAAAAGTGTCCTCCTGTACGGAAGTGAATCTTGGGCGCTAAACAAAACTCAAACCCGACAAATACAAACATTTATAAACAAAAGTGCAAGAAGAATCTTAGGAATATACTGGCCGAATAAAATAACGAACGAAGAATTATGGAGAAAAACAGACCAAGAACCAATAGAAATAACAATAAAAAGAAGAAAATGGAGATGGCTGGGCCATACCCTCAGGAAACCAAATACAGACCTTACAAGACAAGCAACAGAATACACCATCCGGGGAAAGAGAAAACAGAAAAGACCAGTAAAAACATGGAAGAGATGCATCGAGGAAGAATGCAAAACAGTAGGCAAGGAATGGAATCAAGTGAAAAACATAGCCAAGGATAAACGAGAATGGAAACAACTGGTCGAAAATATTTCTACTCATTAATATCAACTCAACTCCAACGCAAAAGACCACATGTAAAACAGAAAAAGGATAGAGATGCTGCGCAGAATTAGCAAAACTGCCAGCATACAAACCCTGCTAAAGAAACGCTAAGCGCCCTATGCTCCCCAAGGAGTCAAAAGGACCAAAGAAGAAGATACATGATCAAACCGTTAGTCAATGGATGCTTAGATGGCAGAACAATAGGAAAACGGTAGTTTTCGGTATCTTCTCTGTTAGATACCCTGGAATTCAATCGGATTAGGCCATTTTCATCTCTAAAGGGGTTGAGGCCACTTATTTTCTTGTCGCTTTCATCCAAAAAACATTCGCTCTGCACCAATTTGAAAATAAACTTTTCTGAAGCGTTGTATTCCTCAGCAGTCAGTTCACCATCTCTTTTGTGGTCCGAATATCTACAGTTGTATGCAAATCGAAAAATCCAAGCAATAATTCGTATAGTTTTGCTGTAGGTGGAAAAATAGTCGAGATGCCAGATACGAGAATTATCAACATTCAGAAAGGCAGTCACTAACTTCTTCTTGCGCTCCACATCAATTTCTTCCTCATCATAGGTTGCATCCACTGACGGCCATGTTTCAGGATTTCCATACAGCCATTTGGGCTCCTCCCACCATTTTGAGTTGAAAAGTTGCTTAGGAGAGCAACCCCGTGACGGCAGGTCTGCTGGATTGTGCACCCCTGGTTAATGTCTCCATTTCTCTGCTGCAGTCAAGCTACGAATTTCGGCTACTCTATTCCATACGAAGATCCCCCATTCTTCTTTTCGTTGAATCCAGCTGAGGACAGTAGTAGAGTCCGACTAATACGTAATCGGCATATCCATACTCAGCACCTCCCGTATCTGTGAACCCAGACGAGCTCCAATGGTAGCTGCCATTAATTCCAATCTAGGTATGGACATTCTTTTAATTGGTGTAATCCTAGCCTTGGCCTGAAGCAGCTGTATTTTAACGGTGCCCTCGGTTTCTGCTCTCAAAAAGACAACAGATGCGTATGCTGACTTACTCGCGTCACAGAATATATGTAGACTAAGCTTCTGTTCTTTACCTTGCTCAACATTTAACCATCTTGGAATCTCAATTTTGAAAAGAAAGGGTAGTTCGGATTTCCACTTCTCAAATATTCGCTGGCTCTCGATTTTCACTTCCATATCCCAGCCGATCTTCTCTTCCCACATCTCTTGTAGCAATATTTTAGGACAGAGCGTAGCGGGACTGGTAACCCCTATTGGATCAAATATTCGTTGCGCCAACGAAAGTATAACCCTTTTTGTTATTATCTCAGATTCACTTTCCTGCACGGGACTCAAAGCGAGCGTATCGGCTGTCTTGTTCCAATTCAAACCCAAGAGTGGGAGAGTTGTGTTTCCATTATTGCTTTGGCCAGTAAACTCCCACCCTCTCAAATCGAACTTTGCTTCTGCCATTAACTTGGTAGCCTGTAATATAAAATCTTCTAATGTTTCTGTGTTTGGTAAACTGGTTACACAGTTGTCTACATAGAAACCTTTCACTAACATTTCGATCGTCTGTTTGGAGCAGTAACTATCTTCTTCGCATTTTTCTAAACATATTTTGAGGTGATGTTCAATTGTCGCCCCTAGAAGAAATGGGCTGGCGTTCACTCCAAAAACGACCCTTTTATGTCGGAAAATGATTTTTTCTCCATCTACCGTTTTCCACATAAATCGAAGAAAATCTCTATCATTTGGATTTAGACCAATCTGTAGGAAGGCTTTCTTAATATCTGAAGTTACTCCAATTCTGTGTTTTCTAAATCACAAAAGAATTGTAGGTATTTGTTCAATCAAGTTGATTCCCTTTTCCAAACAATCATTGAGAGACGGTTTACCCTTTTCTTTTGCCGACGCGTCGAAAACAGGACGTATTTTGGTTGTAGCACTAGACTTCTTGATTACTGGGCGATGTGGCAAATAATGTGCTGGACGATCCAATTCTTCAGCAGGAACTTCTTCAATGACATCGTCTTGTATCCATTCCGAGAAAACTTCATTATATTTCTCCCAATCATTTGAGTTCTGCAATCTATTCTCTGTGGATTTCAGTCTATTCTCAGCCAATGCACGGTTTGATGGTAATGGGGGATGTCCCTCTAACCAGGGTAATCTGACTTCATACCTCCCTTCTTTGGTGACGCAAAGAGTTTCTTCAAACAGCTGCTTTGCTGCTAGTTCAAGTTCAGCTTTGGTTTCCTTTCACCTGGATCTGTAATCCCAAGGATATCCAATTGCCATAATGCTGTGATAGAAGCATCTTTATTCAGCATGTTTGCCACTACCATGGTTGTACTATGAGATTGCCCACCATTGGGAATTTTCCCCATTAAAACCCATTCCAGTAGGGTTTCAATTGCTGTTAGTCCACATGGAAGGACGTGTCTTCTCCCAGTTAATATTTTCCCAGCTATATCTGCTCCGATAAGCAGGTCTATTGGTTGGCGTCCTCTTTTATCGGTTAAGCGAACATTAACTTCTTGTAGCTCCTTCGACCAAATACCAGCAACAACTGATGGAATGTCATTACAGATGACAGGTTGGTCCAGTGCTTCAAATCTGCAAGCAAATTTACTGTCCAAACTCACGAGTCTAACGTCATAACATGCATGTCGTTGCTCTGCCGTTTGAGCACCGCCGAACAACACGTGAACTATTGTTTCTGTTCGTTTAGGCTGATAATGTAACTCTTCAGCTACACGTTTTAAAACATAAGAACGCTGCGATCCCGTATCAATAATCACTCGGACATCTCGTTCTCCGCTTTCGCTACGCATTCTGACAATCAACGTTTGCAAAAATACACGAGCGTCCGTACAATTCGCTAAACCAGTTTCTGTAGCAAAGTCACTTTGAACTTCAGATAGCTTTTCTGTTGTAACCCGTTTATCACTTTCTTTCGGTTTATCTTTTAAGTCCGGACACAAAAGTATAATGTGTTGTCTTCCACATACCATGCAGCGTAACCGTTCGCGGCACCTACGACTAGAATGGCCAACCTTCGCACATCGAAAACATGCCTTTTTCTTCATGAGCGTACTTTTCTTATCTTCCCAGGAAAGTTTTTGAGCTTTGAAACACTTTTCTGTGTTGTGATTACCTTCACAAAATATACATGTTATGGGAACACTGTTATTCATCAACCCTGCAGCTGTGGGGATGCTCTGATCAACAGTCCTGCGTTTGTTGGCCTTCTGCTTGCCGTCGTGTGAACCTAAGCCAAAACCTTCTACTGCAAGTGAAATGCGTTCTTCGCCTTCTACCTCTGCTTTCAAGAAATTCATGAGGCGGTCCAGTCTATTCTTAAGAGTAGCATCAGGCTTCTCGCAAAAATTTGTGGATCTTTGCCACACTCGCAAGAGTTCTTCTGGTAGGCATGATTCTACTAACGGATACAACATTGCAGAGCACGTATCTGTATTTATGCGCAATGTCTCCAAGGATCGGAGTTGCGTTTCTATTTTATCGTACAATGTAGCAATACCGTACTTTGATTGGTTATGCATAGCATTATTTAGAACTAATTTTAAAAGTTCTCTCACATATACCTCAACAAGGAGATCCTCCCTTCCAAAGCGAGATTTTAGACTATCGATCACCTTCTCATAGTTGTCTGCCGTGGCTGGAAAGCTTTCGACCAGGTCCTGGGCCCTTGTGTTCGAGGTAATGGCCAGTCGCAGGTACTGAAATTTGTCATCGGGGTCGAGATCAGTGGCTTTATGTATCTTCTTGAACTGGTTCCAGAAAGGCAATCAGTCTCGTACTTCTCCCCCGAACTTCACCAGCTCAATTTTTGGCAAACGCAGCTTGTGTGCACCAGACGCTCCTTGGATGGCTACACTTGCAGCTCTCAGAGCCCTTTCTGATGACACTTCACTCTTCTCAAATGGTATTTTGTTGTACCGGATTCTAAGCTGTGCAGCTCGAACTGCATACTCGTCACAGCTATTCATTTCAGCGGCTAAATCTTCTTCACTAGCACTTTCTGACAGCATGAGGCTAAATACTTCATTGTCAACTACCTTTAAAGCCTCTGCCTTCTGTTGCAAAAGCTCCTGCAAGGATTGCGCTTCGATAATGTCCACTTGCGAGGTTCCTAACACCTGCTGTAGTTGATTTGCAACACGGGTAAATGCGGCCCGCAAAACCGCACGGCGGTTCTTCTCTGCGTCCATCGCACAGATTTGCTTTCAGTCTGTACCGAGCTCGCTGTGCGCTGGTAAACGTTAGCACAACACAAACGAACTTCAAGCTACCTTCCGCTCCCTGCAATGTGCTGTCACGGTCGCCAATTAAATGTCGCGCTTAAGAGTAGCTAGCCGCCACCCCGCAGCCTCGACGTTATTTACTCACACGCAGTCACAGAGGTCCAGAAAGAATACACTTATTTTTTCATAGGCTTTTAATAACACCGTCAAAATCTGAATAATAATTGCGTAACTACTGAACAACGTCATTAAATTTTTTTCTCTACAGCTACTTGCTTCTAAACCGAAAAATGAGGCTTTACCGCTGTTACAAATAACTGTTAGTGTCTCCAACAAGTTTTTTCGCATTTTGTATAATAATGTGCTATTTTACTAAATTCAAAATTGATTAATAAAGTGGCACTTTGGTGCATAGAAATGTCACTTTACTATATGGTAATGTCACTGTCAAATTCGAGGTTACTAGGTTAGGTTTTGTGTCAGTTTGTGTCAAAACTGACTGAAAACCTAATTTGCTAACCTCGAAATTGACATAGACGTACAGTGCCTCCCAACATATTTCAAACTTTTGAATTTCCTCAGCCGCCTTTTTTAATGGACATGTGGTATAATGCTTTTATATAAATGTTTGTGTACAAATACTAATACAAAATGCGAAAAAATGGTATGCACACCTCGTAAGAAAAGTAGTTTTAAACTAAACTTGTTGTGTAATATACTACTTTGGCCACTCATTTTTCCCACTCCCAAAATATGTCAAATTCAAGATTTGCAGGTTAATTTTGCATCAGTCTGTGTCAAATAACAAACAAGACCTAACCTACCAACCTCAAATTTGACATAGACTGACAATACACTTCAGTACTGCCAAACGTATAACACGAACAAATTTTAATATTTATTCAAAAATTCAGTGGCAGAAAAAAAAACACTATACAGCATTCGTGAGAAACAAAATTACTCGCTTGTTTGTCGTTCCATAAACGCATGAGAGAAAAACTTTGTTTTTTCACTCGTTCAGTAATATACTATTTCTTAAAAGAACTTGTTTTGACCTGTAAAATGTAAATCATTTTGCACTTAGTAGGATTAAAAAAGAAATTGTGTCACACATTCAAGTAACTGATCTAAGTCTTCTTGTTATACTTGTTGGTCATGTATTTTGGTAATTGATTTATATAGTTTTAGGTCATCCGCAAACATAAGGTACTTGCTATTTTTAATTTTTTTCGAAAGATTTGCAATAACAATTTGAAAAATAATTGGAGATAAATTTGATCCTTGGACGACTTCTGAACGACGCTTTATTGGTTGGGATAGTTTATTGCTTATTGTTACAGTTCGTGTTCAATTTGTGATGTACGAGTAAAACCACTTTAAGACATTTCCGCGACGCCCAGTAGCTTCTAGTTTTTTAACCAAGACAGCTTGCTGAACCCTGTCAAATGTTTTTTGGAAGTCCGTGTAAATAGCATCAACTTGGTGCAATCCAACTGTCTAATCCTTGATTTAGGCTTAACCAAGCATAATTTGAAAAGTGTAATTGTCTACAGGAGAAGCTGTCAGTTTGCATATTTGTTCTCATTTAACCGAGTTGCTCTCCATCTTGGACACACGGCATCAAGGCACATACAATCATTGACTTTGACATTTTCAAGTATAGTATGAGCAAAATGAAAGTTCATCAAAAACGCCTTTGGAATTTTGAAGGCATGTGTATTATAACGTTATAAATTATACCTAATCTTCGTTACTGACATTTTATAGATAGTGGCTGTTAGTATCTAATATCGTAAGTGATCATAACAGTGATCCAGACTTCCTCGTTAAACGCAACGGAAATATTTCCAAAGTCTGTAGAAGAACAAGAACAAGATCATAGCCTCACTGTGTAACAAATGTCAAATGACGACTTCATATTTTCTGATGTTATAAAACACAGGACTTTAAATTCCAAAGGCACCCTTGATGAAGTTTCTTTTTTCGCATACGATAGTTACTATGTATAATTAAAGAGCTCTGCTAAAAAAAATTGAATTTGTAGTTGATTTATGATACAATAAAAGTAAACACGCATATACTATTACAGTATTAGCGTATTTCTTAATTTATGTTGGTATATTTGCTTTAAAAACTGAAATAGCACAACTCTGTTCTTAATAAAATATGTATTCCGTAGGCCCTTGTATTGCTGGAAAATATTAAAGAGGGTTTATTTAGTGTGCTGCTACCCCAACACACAAAAATAAAACAACAGATATCTGAAATCCTTGACACAGATCTGATAAAACAGCAGGCAGAGAACGGAACATTGGATTTCAAGGTAACAAAAAAAAAAGTTATTTTCTACTTCTGAAATATTTACATTACATTTCTGCAGCATTATGCCCAATATGTCATATCCGTGATGGCAAAACTCTGTGCCCCGGTGCGTGATGAAAGGATTAAGCAGTTGACTGAAATTACCGACGTCGTGGACACATTCAAGGGGATATTGGAGGTAGGGTTGGTTTTATACTTAGTATGTTAGTAGTAGTAGTAGTAATAGTAGTAAAGGGTGTCTCAGAATGTTTTTCGTTTTTGTTTTTACCGTTACGCGCCAAACATATGTAGCAGGGGGAGGGGAGTGGTGTCAAACACTTGGCGGGCTGGTTTAGTTTCAGTAGCGTTTTACAAAAACAACGATTCTTACACTGTTGTTCGACGCCTTTACAGGACACATTTTAATTTAACGACCATGAGAAATGTGCCAGATGCGAATGTAATCAAACACTGGGTGTGCAAGTTTGAAGAGACTGGAAACACAATGCCAGATAAATCAACTGGGCGAAAAAGGACATCAAGAACGAACATGAATGTCGAGCGCGTTTTCCAGTCTGTTACGGACGATCCACGACAGTCACTACGGTTGCGCGCAGCTTCTCTAAATTTGACTTTTTTGGCTCCAGAAATGCAAAACCAGATTGGCTACAACCGCAACACATTTTTCCAGCAAGACGGAGCCACTTCACACGTCACAAATGACTCGTTAGCTGCTCTTCACTATTTATTCCCAGAAAGAGTCGTCGAAGAGACATCAACTGGCCACCGAGAAGTCCAAATTTAACGCCTGCTGACTTTTTTTTATGGGGTTACTTAAAAAGTAAAGTTTTCAACCCATTACCACCCAACGTGAATGTTTTAAAGCAAAGAATCACAGACGAAATCAACGCTATTCCAAGAAGGATGCTCCAGCGAGTGATTGAAAATTTCAGTTCAAGGCTAAATGAGTGTGATGAGGCGGATGGTGCGCATTTACAAATGGTTGTTTTTCATAAATAAAAATTCAAAAACTGCTCTGTAATTTAAGTAAGCAAGTAGGCCTTCATAGGCCCTTTTTGCCAACCCCGTGGACAGGGTCTAGGCATGCAGAGTACCAGGTATCTTAGTCCTACTTAAAATTTTGCCTAGACTAAGGAGTTCCAACCCTAGCAAGGGATCTTTTACATGCTTTACATTGTAGTAACATGGGAACCACGGCTTTACATCACCGAATGATGGCATTCTGTAGAGGTTTTCATCCGCATTTTTTTATTTTTAAAAACCTCACCGGGATCGTGGATCGAACTCTCGACATTTAGATCAGCAGCCAGAATGCTTTAGCACTGAGAGCTATGGAGCCCGGCACTTAGTATGTTAGTAAATAAAATTCAAATAAACATGGTGGGCGGTGTCAGTATTCAGATTATTTGAAATGGAACCCCAGTAAGATTGAAAATAATCATATAAAAAAATTTCGAGCTGAAGAAGAGTTTTGAGCGCAATAGGGTGTGACGGCCTCTATCAAGAATTGCAGTAGCTGATACAATATTGTCATTCATATTAATATACCACCTATTTTAAATAAATATCTTGAATTGGAAGCATATCGTAAACACAATATTTTCAATAACTGAACAATACCTTTGTAAAATTAAGGCCTAAAGTTTATCCATAAATGGCTTGTAACTAGAAAAAAAAATTTGGACTACTTAATTAATTGTACATTTTCAAGAAATTACATACTGCTGCATTGAAGCTTTTAATTGTGAAATACAACAATACGTTTTGTGCGCAACTGCGTTTAACGACCCTGCCAACAGCTAGAGTTAAAATGCCTTTTTTAATGTCTTAAAGGGCAATTTGAAAATGTAAAAGTACACAGAAGTGGAATGAATTCTAAGGGTTCTGAAGAAAAGTGGAGACATTTATGTACTGCTTATGATAACAATAGGAAGAGTGAATAAACATTTTTGCCGAAGTGAAACTAAGAAGTGATAAGGGGCGGCAGCTCTTAAACATAGAAGCACGAGCAGATGCGAGAAACCAAGGTCTTGAAATGTATCAAAGCAAAGTAACAACGACGAAGGAAAAGAAATAGATGAAATAAGAGAGTTATGGGAATAAAGGGCGACATAATAGAAATAAAGAAGAAAACGAAGAAAAATAATGAAGAAATTAGATCACTATGTGAGGAAGTTAACAAAATAAAAATAGAATGGAAGAAGGACAGAGATGACTTGGCAAAGCTGGAAAGAATAAAAAAGATAAAATAAGAAACGTGTATTGACTGAAATAAAATAAATATAGAAAAGGCTTAATGGAAACTACAGAAAGCCTACTGAAGCAGGGTTTAAAACTGGAAGTGAAAATAAAGAACTTATACAAAGTGAAAGAAAGAAAATGCGTGTTAGAACTAGTGGCATGACTTATAAAGAAAGATCCGTACAGAAATGAATAAATTAGGAAGAGAGGAGTAACGAAAAAGAAAAAATAGAATACGCAGAGCAAGATAAACTAGTAAAATGAGAAATTAGGAAGGATATAAGAAATTACGAAAAAAAAAGATAGATATTATAATAGAAGAAACAGGATCAACTAGAGCTTGTAATGCGGCTTTTTTACTTAGCCCTATACTTTACTGTACTATGAATTTGTATTGCCATTTGTTTGCTAGTTTAAACAGTCGTAGAAACATAAAACTTGAGTTAACTCTCAGAATGGCTAAGGGGAAAACAATATTGCTCTGGCTGGCCTGCTTGTTGTCACCTAGAATGCTGAAATTGTGCATGCAAACACTGCCAGCAATAAAAACCCAACAGTTTACATAAAAAGATATATAATCTATCAGAGAAACCAAAATACAGGAATATCATTTACATGAAATACACCAAGAATAAACAATGCATACAGTTTACGCGTTCAACAATGTAAACTTATTATTATAAATATCTGCGTTAAGATATGTATTAAATATAGGTAATCCTTATATTTAACTGGAGACTACAGTTCAAACACAAACTGCGTGAAAATGTTTTAAGTCCCAAATGCAAATTCCTTGAGCCGACCTGGTTTTCAGACCGCACGTTTAGCTATTTTCTGATGCATACGTTTTGATTCAGCAGTGACGCCAAGCTATATTCACTTTGCACGCTTTCTCAGATGTTGCAAGATTGCATCATTTGCTATTAAGCTTCCGTTTCCTCAATTTGACTGGTTCATACAGTAAATGCAGGTAGTCAATTATAGTAACTAACCTGGCTTTAGTATTTCTGCCAGATGAGCCCCCGGGGTACACGCTGTGTATACTTTTGAAGCCAAAACTGCAGTTTCTAGCTGTTGTCGACTGGGAAACTTCAGGGTTGCTTCCAAGGTGATTGCTTGCTCTCGAAGGCTGTATTTCAGCTTGGTATGCACTAGGTGTAGTCTGCTGTTAGCGCAGATCCATACAGGCACTTTATTATGCACTTAATTCACAGGCGTAACATCCCTTGAGTAATGGGTGCAACGCGACTTTCCGCCGCTGTCCTTCACGCCGCAGTTGCACTTATTCATAAATTCAGCATTGCGATCAGCTATCTTCGCACATTCACTTGCACACGCGAAATTTACGATGCGTTTTAAGCTAATTAATACATACTGAGAAATACGGTTCACTTTTGTTACTAGCACATTAGTGGTAAAAACCAAAGTTATGAAATATATGGGGTGACACGAATCGGCCCATTACAAGCTAAGAAAAGAACTAGAAGAAGGAAAACCTTGGATTGATCAATTGAAAGACAAAAATGGCAAAGTGCAGAAAGCAAGAGCAACTATAGTACAAATAGCAACAGAATAATTTAAAGAACTGTTTACAAGCGAATATGAAGAAACATCAACTATAAACCAGCAAGCAACAGGACATAAGAGAAGAAGTATTAGAGGCTGTCACTGTGGCAGCTGGTGGAGCTGGAAGAAATACAGAAAGCAGTAAACAAGTTCAAGAAAGGTTGGTATAACAAATCAAGATTTAAAAGCCCTGCCAGTAGAGGCACACGAACTTCTAGTGACATTGTTTAACAAAATAGTAATAGAAGCATAAATTCCGGAACAATGGAAGAAATCTACCATAATACTAATTCACACGAAAGTTAGCTATAGACCACCCATAAACCGGATACGTACGATATATAAACTATTTGCAATGATTATCAAGAAAAAATCATTGAAACACTAAGTAGTAACCAGCCTCCAAAACAGGTAGAATTTAGGAGTGGATATTTCACAATGGATCACTTACAAATGTTGAATAAAATTATCGAGAAATGCAGTGAGGAAAACAAACCTCTGCATCTAGCATTTGTGGATTACTCAAAAGCTTTTAATAATGTAGAACATAAATCAATGCTTGAAGCACTCAGACTACAGAAGGTACCTCCAAAATATATTAAAATCATAGAAGGCATTCAGGCTTTTGGGCACTAAAGAATATATTCAAAAGTAACATACTAAACTCCTTGGAGCGAAGTGTTCAACTTGTGTATTATTCCAACTAGGATATATATGGATAATGTTAAATTAAGTGGCAGAGTGAAGTTAACAGAATTAAGAACAGGTGTGGAAGATGTGATTGCTAAATGTAGAAAATTGAAGTGAAACTGTGCGTGACATGTGGAGAGAATGAAAGATCAAAGATGGTCTAACTGGACAATACAATGGAAAGCACAAGACATTGCTATAAATCAAAATTGTTATAATAAATTTAATTTTTTAGCACCTTGTTTAAGCTAATCAAATAATGCTAAAATCTCGATTAAGAGTTGTCCCAGTTTTTTTGTCTTGCATAGTACGTAAGCCACCAACGAACATAAAGATTATAAAAATCCTTGTTAAGGTTTACAAGGCGTAAAGCACGCAAAGCGAAAAAAATCTTAGCTTTACTTCGCATTGTTTATTGTATAGGGTGATTATAAATGCTATTCCATCAAGTTGCCTTTGAAATATTTGTTGTATGAATAATATGTTGGTGGCACTGTAAGTCTATGTCGAATTCGAGGTTAGCAGGTTAGGTTTTGCGTCAGTCTGTGTCAAAACTGATGAAAAATCTAGCCTGCTAACCTCAAATTCGACATAGACTTACAGTTCCACCAATATATTATTCATACAACCAATATTTCAAAGGCAACTTGATGGAAGAGCATTTATAATCAACCGGTATTTCTGTACTTACATTCTAATTAAAATACATTTTTTTTCTATAATTATTTTCTAGGTCAACTTGCTAGGGGATAAGTTGCATCCCTGCAGAGTCCCTAGTTTTAATAATGTTGGTACATAGATTTTTAGTTTTTTTTTTCCACTAAAAAATGATTTTTCATTTTGACAATGTCATAATAGTGGATAAACCGAACAGCATAGTAAAATATTGCAAATTTATTAATTATTAAAATTACAATATTTGAAAATAAACATAATGAACGTTTGATTCCATGTAAAAAAATGAAATTTGGAAAGAGTTCAAATTAAGAAACTTTGACATTCAAAATTGACACATAACCATAATTTTGAAAAAGTGCTACCAACATGAGGTATATAAATTTTCTAGCGTTTTATTCACATATCTACCAACATTGTAACACTTTGACAGTTATTATAGAAAAAAAAACGTACTTTATGTCTTTATACGTTTGTAAATGTGTGGTGTGTGTTATATATTACTTATAAGTGTTTTTTTTAAATGAAATAAAATAAACATTAAGAACTTGTTTGGAATTACTAATTCATATTTGATTTAGACATTGGACGTAATGGCATTGGACATGGCCAATTTCACAATAGAAATGGTGCGTCCGGATATCATAGCGCACAGTGTGGAATTAGAGAGGAAGAAATTCGCAGACTTCCTTGCCGTGCAGAATGGTAAGACAGATACACAACTTCTTCTGGTTTAGTTGGCAGCTTGCAGGAAAGGAATTCTAAAACTAAAAAATAATCAGATCAAAACCAAGTATCAATTTTGAATTACTCTCGGGAAGTTTCCCCAGTAATAAAGAAAGCCGTCTTGCAGACGGATTGCAACACACCCGCAACTGGCTTCTAAGACATCTCGATACCAATGAACCCAACAGTTCTGGCGACCATATGCAGTACGTACGACACCTAACCAAAAAGGCATTTTCTGAAGCATGCATCGAGCTTTTGGAATGGGATAAGAATAATGCGTATCCGGAAGTAATGTATATAAGTAGTAAATTGCACCTGTGCGGAAATGTTTGCTTTTCAGACGTTCATGCTGGATGAAGCCCGCTTGGCTACTCTGGAGTCGGCAGTCCAAAGAACAATTATTGTCGGAACTGTTATGCTGGTAACAGGTAGTTATGTGGGGGCCGATCTTCAGTCAATTGCTTCTTTTAAAAATACTATCAAAGACCATGCATCGATACTGTTGCAGTCGATCAATTCCGAAAAGTGAGTTTGGCATTTTAGTCGTGCTGGAAACGTTATCAAATGTTTTTAGAGACCTTCAAACGGCTTTGTCGAACGTAGCGGAGCAGGTGCTTAATGATGTGAAGGAAGCACAGGAAGCACACGGGTTGGTGGAGCTCGGCGAGGAGGCAGAGAAGTTGCTGAAAGAGCAAATCGTTGATGTTGCCAAGCCAGAGCATAGAATTCGACAGCTTGTTCGTAAGTAGCGTCTGCTAGCCATAAACGCTGTTAATTCTGATTTTTAGAGCAAAGGGTAAAAGACTTCATGCTGCAAATAATCCAGTCCTCGACAGCCGCTCCACAGAAAGTGCCTTCAGGGTTGACAGCATTGCAAAAAGAGCTCGCTGGAATTGCTGGACAGTTCCTGAGAATTGTTTCACATAATAACACAGTTTTTTGCATTTATTATATTGATATTATATCTGCAGCGCTGCCTAAAACTGCTTAAGTATATTAATTACCTTTAATTAACCATAGCTTTAATAAACTTTCTCATCTAGTTCATTTGTTTTTACCTTAGCGAATTCATTAACAGGTTACAATGATTATGTGAATTTATTAATTTTGGTGGTTTAGGTTTTAAGACACAAATAACGAATCAATGTTTTATACTAAATTCCTAGGTATTAGTTAATAGTCGTGTTTGTGATACATTTGTAATAAATGTTTAGATAGAATTTTTATAAGCAGTGTATCATATGCATACAGTGTAATTGTATATGATGATGTTGAAATTACTTTTTGTAGGAAATATTTATCAAGAGATATGTTTCTGGAAAGTAGCATATGTGATACTAATTATTAATTGAAAGTTACAAACTATTTGTTTCATCGAAATTGCTTGAAATATAATTTTACCTAATTGCAAAAGTATATTTTATACTTGTATAATATCGTATCTGTATACTGAAACTCAGAAATAATGTAATATAATCTGACATAATAATAAATGTGGCAATTTACACGTTCATGTATTTTGTATTATTTTAAAAAATTGTGCCAAAGTGCTATAGTGCGGCCGCAAGGCCAAGTGATTAGTTATATTTTCGAAGTAAGTGATTTCATTAATAACCAAAACTTTTAAACAAATTTAATACTAAGGCATCAATCATAATGAGCTTTTCTTACAGCTTAAATACGCCTTTTAATAATCAATACGGCCAAATACAGCAATCATTTCCCGTCCAGTACACATCGTATCAACAACAAATCCAGCCACAGTCAACACCTGCGTTATCTATTCCGCAATTTCCAACACACTTTCAACAAACTAATAGTCAATACCCTTTTATCAATCAACTAAATAATAACTCACAACAGAATAACAATCCCTAACCAAG
Organism: Agriotes lineatus; assembly: GCA_940337035.1. Lineage (NCBI taxonomy): Eukaryota > Metazoa > Arthropoda > Insecta > Coleoptera > Elateridae > Agriotes > Agriotes lineatus. The sequence goes on from OW679197.1 coordinate 13,610,607, forward strand.
CGTTTCCCAACCAAATGCCACAAATCCATTACAAATAGCACAAGAATCAAATTACGATGAATTAGCAATGCAAGACAGCGACGACAATGGAACGTCAGAGCATAACCACGAATGGCAAATCATAAAAAAAAGAAAGAGACACAATGCGCAAAAAATAAATATTGCTAGACCACCCGGTAACAACAACTAACAGGTACGAGTCTTTAGACGAAGCTACTACAGAAAATAAGAATCCAGTAGAAACATCCACAGAAACATCCTCAAAAATACCGAAACCTTCCCCTATATTTATTTATGGGGTAATAGATTATAAGAAAATGGTTTGTAACATCATGAATGGCAGCCTACAGATTACAAAGTACTGGTCACTGGATGACCACAGCTAATAATCTAGGACATGGCAAGATCATGTCACACATCAACAACCCAATATTAGAAATGGGTTCTGATCTTGTAACCAAAGCCTGACTTTGAAAAAAACTCCAACAAATAAGAACATCATTTTTTACACTGATGGATCTAAGTTTGAAGGGGGTACAGGCTCCGGTGTGTACAGTACCAATCCTAGAACCAACGAAAAAGTCAGTCTAGGAAAGTTTCGTAACATCTTTCAGGCTGAAGTACAAGCTATTAACGTATGCGCAAACATCAGCATAGAAAAGAAGCTGCTCAATCGAGACATACATATTCTCTCAGATACACATTTGTGAAGCTAGACGTACCTAGCAATTAAGCATAACGTCAGGCAGCACTGAAAGCGCTTAACGCTTTCAGTACCTCATCGAGACTGGTCAAGGAATGCAAATCCAAACTTCAAACCTTAAGCCAGGGAAATACAGTCAAATTATGCTGGATCCCAGGTCACCAAGGTATTGAAGGAAACGAAAAGGCGGACAAGCTCGCAAAAGAAGCAGCCCGTAATGCAATGACCGGTCCAGAACCTGGTCTAAGCATTCAGAAAAACCAAGCCCGCTCAGCCATTAATAAATGGGTCAACACCGCACACCAACTAAGGTGGAAAAACTACAATCAAGCAACACACTGCAAAAGATTGATAAAAACTCCGAATCCACAAACCACCAAAACCCTGTTGAGACTGAACAGAACTCGAATCAAGCAAGTAGTCAGTCTACTAACAGGCACTGGAGCATTCAGAGAATTTATGCACCGGATCAATATCTATAGAGATGAACCTGTTTGCAGACTATGCCAAGAGGATGATGAAACAGCCTATCATATCATTAGAGCGTAAAAGACACCAACTCGATTGGAGCCTTAACTCTATTGACAACCGCAAGCTAGTAGGGGACATTGCAAGTCTAGTAAAAGATACGGATGTCGGCCTGCTAACTTGAAAACTCCCGACAGTACAAAAAGCCCAAAGGGCTGACGTGCGCATGCCAGCAAAAGGCAGTCGTGGAATCTAATCTAATCTAATCTAACATCATGAACATAAGACATAGAGAAAGTAAATTACCTCTAATGCTATTCTACGTTGACCTTGAACCTCAACCAAATAACAAAGAGATATACGTTCTTAAATTTCTGTGTAAAATGCGAATTCAAATAGAACCACCTAATAAAAAGAAAGGTATCATACAGTGCACAAGATGCCAACTGTACGGACACTCTAAAACGTACTGTTTAAGGGCTTTTAAATGCGTGAAATGCGGTGGCAACCATAATTCAACAGAATGTCAGAAATCTAAAGATACACCCGCCAGGTGCGCTCTTTGCGGAAATAGCCATACTGCCAACTACAAAGGGTGCTCTGTCTACAAAGACTTGCAAAATGCCAGAGGTAAGACTGGAAATACGAACTACCAAGCTCGTAACTATCCTATGCCACAAATTATAAAAAATACCCAACAATACACAAGAAATAATTCCACATATGCCGGAGTAGTGCAAGGAACTACAATAGAAACCCAGCTGACTACTTTCCTCAGCGAATTTAAATCAATGTTTTCCCAATTAATAAACCAAAACAGTATGATCTTGAACTTGCTAACCACTGTCATTGGCAAAATAACTCGTTAATGGACCTTTTTTCATTACGTATTGCTTCTTGGAATGCTAATGGTTTAACGAACCATAAAACAGAAATACTCAATAGAATAGATGTTCTACTAGTTTCGGAAACGCATTTCACTGAAAG